>WNNJ02000175.1:0-77498 GCA_012934845.2 Pomphorhynchus laevis
ATAAACGCTTTCTTAAACGTTCACCCAACTCACTCCCTCCAAATCTTCGTGATTCCTACTTTTCTCAACGCCGTTCACATCTCATTCTTATACGTACTAAACGTACTCTCTTTTGGCGAAATCAACTCGAGTCATCTTCCAACTCGAAATCTCATTGGAAAATCTTAAACTCAATTCTTTCACGATCATCTACCCCTTGTAATATAAATCCTGAAGCTATCTAATTTACTTTCCCTACTACCCATAGCCCCTTGTACCCACTCTTATCTTTAAATACTTCCCTCCCAGAACTATTCCACCTTCTTCCCGTTTCGTCTGATGAAGTTTCTTCGGTTCTGCTGTCATTACCTAATAAAACCTCTCCTTCTGACCCAATTCCCACTCACTTACTTAAAAATATCTGCACTTTTATCTTACCCTTCCTAACCACATTGTTCAACTCGTCCATCCGTAGCTGTACATTTCCTTCCATCTGGAAATGCGCCACTGTTCGTCCTATCATCAAAAAGCAATCTCTCGACTCTTCACTACCATCTTCGTACCGTCCAATCTCACTTCTCCCAACCCTCTCTAAACTCCTTGAGCGTCTCGTTCTTAAGCAAGTTAATACATATCTCTATTCCTCTAACTTATTTCCTCCCTTCCAAGCCGCTTTTCGCTCTAATTACTCTACCGAAATTGCATGTCTTAAAGTTTATAACGACTTACTCATATCGCGCGATCATAAATTATGTAGTGTCATAGTTTCTCTTGATCTATCGTCTGCTTTTGACATCGTCGATCACTCGATTCTTCTCCATCGCCTTCGTCATGATTATGGCTTCTCTTTACCCACTGTATCATGGTTTTCTTCATATCTATCAAACCGTACATTTCGCGTATACTCTAACTCTTCTCTCTCCCATCCTTCGTCCATTCCGTCCGGTGTTCCGCAAGGCTCCGTATTAGGCCCTATACTTTTCTCTCTTCTTCTTGGTGATTTGTCTTCGATTTCTCATAAATTTAACTTCCATGTTATGCAATATGCTGATGACATTCTCATCTATGCTCATGCACCTGTTTATCGTATTCGCGATCTTAGTGTTTCTGCTTCCGACTGTCTTGTCTCAATTTCCAATCATCTTTCTTCCCTTCGCCTTTCTCTGAATCCTGATAAATCCAAAATTATGTGGATCCTACCTCGACGCCTCGGCTTCGAACCTCCCTCCGTATCATTAAATTCTACAATTCTTCCTATCGTTGATAATCTCGTTTTCCTAGGCTTCCATTTTGACAACCGACTTTCACTTAAACCTTTCGTTAGAGATAAAGTACGCTCATCTACCTTGATACTCCGCAACCTCCGTCAAGTTCGTAGATTGATCGATTTCCCTTCTTGTATGACTCTCATATCATCTCTCCTTTTTTCTAGACTCGATTATTGTCTTAGTCTATTTTCCAACTCACCTAAATCCACTCTTCTTCCCCTACAACGCATCGTCAACGCAGCTGTCCGAATTCTCCTCCGTCTTCGTCGTTTTGATCACACATCCTACCATCTTGCTTCTCTCGATTTGCCTACAATTTATTGTCGTGTTCAAATTCGTCTTATCGTTGCTTTCCGCCTTGTAACTTTTCATACCCCTTCATTTCTCAACCTTCCTTTTCTTGATAATTCTCGTCCTGTTTACTGCTCCTTGCGTTCCTGTAATTCCCTTCTTTTACATGTCCCAAACTACTCTACCTCCTTTGGACTCCGCTCCTTCCTGGTGGCTGCTCCTCTATCGTGGAATCATCTGCCCATTCATATACGCCAATCAACTTCCCTGCAGTGCTTCAAACGACAAATCCGATCCCATCTGAACAATTTAACTGCTTGACTTTCTCATTTTTGTTTGTGGACTTGTAAGCGTACAGCTTGTACGCATTTGCCACATTAAATAAATTTGTATTATTATTATTATTTAAAATCATATCCAGTCACATCTCTGATCAACCGATTCAACACCCCGCTCCTGTCACACTTGCTCCAACCAATATTAATTCTTTATCAAGCACCCCTGTCATTTCCACTTCTATCTGCTCATCTACCTCGACTCCAACCAGCTCTGTCCGTCCACCACTTCCACGAAATCGTTTTCCTTCGCGCGATCGCTGTATAATCATATCAAACTTAAAGCTTTCCGAATCTGCTTCTCCACAATCTCGCCTCGATGATGATGTATCTGCTTTCAGGTCTATCCTAGCAACCATTCTTCCTGATGATAACCCATCACTCTTCAATAATATCGCTCCTGTATCCTTTATTCGTTTAAACAAATCCACTAAATCCAATCATCTCAGTCCTCCACTCTTAAAAATCGTTTTCCGACATAGTTCACATGCCTCTTCGGTACTCTCCCAACGTTTTAAACTTCTTACCACTTCATCTACTTGCCGTATCTTTCCTGACCGTTCCACTTCTGATATTGCCCAGCTCAATTTAGCTCGCATTGAAAAACATCGACGTGAAACAAACGGCGAGTCATCCTTATCTATACGTAAAATCAACGGAAATTTTCACGTTCTTCACACAAGGCCAAAAATTCGATGGGGTCCCATCTCTCCCCCTTGTCTTCTTCGCTGGTCGATCTCGCTCCTAAGCATACTTTTCGTCTTAGTCTATTCAATACTCGCTCCATTCTTCATAAAGCTGATATGCTTCTCGATATCTTCGATCAATTATCTATCGATATTCTCTGCATTACCGAATCCTGGCACACTGACTCCAACGATCTTGCTATTCGTCGTCTATGTCGCTCTGGTTGTTCTCTAGTTGAATCAGCTCGTCAAATTACATCTCATACATCTACTGCGTCTAACCATGGCGGTATTGTTGCCATTGCTCGTCACCCAATGTCTTTAAGTAAAATCAACGTTAACATCCGTTACACCTCGTTCGAATTACTCATATGCAGATTATCAACGCCTTTCCCTCTGGAACTTGTGATTGTATACCGTCCAGGTTCAGTTGCCCCATCACGTATCTTCTTTAACGACCTTGCAGATCTAATGTCTCACTGTTCATTGTCTTATACTCCTTCTTTTGTTCTCGGTGACTTTAACATTCGTCTTGATCGCCCGTCTGACTCTGACTCTATCACTTTAACTAATCTTTTTTCTGATTTTAACTATAAATTACTTTCAACAAGCCCAACTCATATTCTCGGCGGTGCTCTCGACATCATTGCTGTTCCTAACTGCTTCAATGACTATACCTCCTTGTCAATTACTGATCCTGGTTTGTCCGATCATTTCCTTGTCACTCTTACTCTTACTCGTCCCCATCCTCCTTCTCCGCCTTTACCTTTATCTACACCAAGTCGACCCTGGAAGCTTCTCGATATCCCTATTCTCTGCACAGCCTTACTCAATTCTTCACTCTTTTCACTTCCTCTTAACTATCTCTCTCCCGATGATCTCTGCATTCTGTTTGATTCTGAACTTACGTCGATCCTCAATAACCTTCTACCTAGTCGACTTCGACGTTCCCAGCGCTTGAGCCATGCTCCCTGGTTCGATTCTGACTGTAGTCTTTCTAAGCGTCGACTCCGTCACTCTTTTCGTATGTATAAACGCTTTCTTAAACGTTCTCCCAACTCACTCCCTCCAAATCTTCGTGATTCCTACTTTTCTCAACGCCGTTCACATCTCATTCTTATACGTACTAAACGTACTCTCTTTTGGCGAAATCAACTCGAGTCATCTTCCAACTCGAAATCTCATTGGAAAATCTTAAACTCAATTCTTTCACGATCATCTACCCCTTGTAATATAAATCCTGATGATTTTTTTCTTATCTACAAACTAAGCTATCTAATTTACTTTCCCTACTACCCATAGCCCCCTTGTACCCACTCTTATCTTTAAATACTTCCCTCCCAGAACTATTCCACCTTCTTCCCGTTTCGTCTGATGAAGTTTCTTCGGTTCTGCTGTCATTACCTAATAAAACCTCTCCTTCTGACCCAATTCCCACTCACTTACTTAAAAATATCTGCACTTTTATCTTACCCTTCCTAACCACATTGTTCAACTCGTCCATCCGTAGCTGTACATTTCCTTCCATCTGGAAATGCGCCACTGTTCGTCCTATCATCAAAAAGCAATCTCTCGACTCTTCACTACCATCTTCGTACCGTCCAATCTCACTTCTCCCAACCCTCTCTAAACTCCTTGAGCGTCTTGTTCTTAAGCAAGTTAATACATATCTCTATTCCTCTAACTTATTTCCTCCCTTCCAAGCCGCTTTTCGCTCTAATTACTCTACCGAAATTGCATGTCTTAAAGTTTATAACGACTTACTCATATCGCGCGATCATAAATTATGTAGTGTCATAGTTTCTCTTGATCTATCGTCTGCTTTTGACATCGTCGATCACTCGATTCTTCTCCATCGCCTTCGTCATGATTATGGCTTCTCTTTACCCACTGTATCATGGTTTTCTTCATATCTATCAAACCGTACATTTCGCGTATATTCTAACTCTTCTCTCTCCCATCCTTCGTCCATTCCGTCCGGTGTTCCGCAAGGCTCCGTATTAGGCCCTATGCTTTTCTCTCTTCTCGGTGATTTGTCTCCAATTTATCATAAATTTAACTTCCATGTTATGCAACATGCTGATGACATTCTCATTATGCTCATGCACCTGTTTATCGTATTCACGATCTTAGTGTTTCTGCTTCCGACTGTCTTGTCTCAATTTCCAATCATCTTTCTTCCCTTCGCCTTTCTCTGAATCCTGATAAATCCAAAATTATGTGGATCCTACCTCGACGCCTCGGCTTCGAACCTCCCTCCGTATCATTAAATTCTACAATTATTCCTATCGTTGATAATCTCGTTTTCCTAGGCTTCCATTTTGACAACCGACTTTCACTTAAACCTTTCGTTAGAGATAAAGTACGCTCATCTACCTTGATACTCCGCAACCTCCGTCAAGTTCGTAGATTGATCGATTTCCCTTCTTGTATGACTCTCATATCATCTCTCCTTTTTTCTAGACTCGATTATTATCTTAGTCTATTTTCCAACTCACCTAAATCCACTCTTCTTCCCCTACAACGCATCGTCAACGCAGCTGTCCGAATTCTCCTCCGTCTTCGTCGTTTTGATCACACATCCTACCATCTTGCTTCTCTCGATTTGCCTACAATTTATTGTCGTGTTCAAATTCGTCTTCTTATCGTTGCTTTCCGCCTTGTAACTTTTCATACCCCTTCATTTCTCAACCTTCCTTTTCTTGATAATTCCCGTCCTGTTTACTGTTCCTTGCGTTCCTGTAATTCCCTTCTTTTACATGTCCCAAACTACTCTACCTCCTTTGGACTCCGCTCCTTCCTGGTGGCTGCTCCTCTATCGTGGAATCATCTGCCCATTCATATACGCCAATCAACTTCCCTGCAGTGCTTCAAACGACAAATCCGATCCCATCTGAACAATTTAACTGCTTGACTTTCTCATTTTGTTTGTGGACTTGTAAGCGTACAGCTTGTACGCATTTGCCACATTAAATAAGTTTGTATTATTATTATTATTATAACGCTACTGATCAGCCAGTATGAAAATTTTGTCAACCGTCCGGATGACAGACCTCTTGCTTTACGAATCGCGACAGTCATGGGTCACCTTATTCTGCAACGAATTCCATCGAATCGTGTTAGTGAAATTCGCAAGACTTTAAAGCGTAGAATGTTTATGTGGATTGATGGAGATATACCTGAATTATACAAAGAAGCGAAATATCTACAGAACCGAATAACATCAAGGTTACATCACACCCAAAATCAAAACATTCTAGTAAAGAACTTCACGAAACTAGTTGTCTCCGGAACACTCTCTGCTGCCAGACAGTTTTTATCGAGTCGTGGTTCAAGGGCCCAGCATCTTAGACTTGGACAACAAGATTAAGAACGTTTCAATTCTTCAAAAGTTAATTTCGCTACATCTTGTACCGGCAGTAGTGGTAGACCAACATGTCTTATCGAAACCAGTGACCGGGTATCAGGAGCATCATGCAGTGAGATTTAGTAGTATGTGCGACGAATATATTATATATGCCACCAAGAATGCACGTGGGTCTGCTGAATTTTCTGGACTCGATGCAGATAATTGGCGATCAATGCTAAAGTCGTTTGGAGACGAGTCAAAAAAATTAGCAGAAACCATATCAAACTTTGCTATCGTTATAGCAACTGAGCACATTGATTCAGATAGTTTGAGGCCCTATACAGATTGTCGGTTAATTCCACTCGATATATGTCCTGGTGTACGGCCAATCGGGATTGGAGAGGTCATAAGGCGTATTGTCGGGAGAGCAATATTACGAATCATAAAACCGGACATCATGCTGATGGTAGCAAATTCAAAACAGCTATGTGCAGGACAACGATGTGGAACGGAGGCTGACATCCACGCTGACAGAGACGCTTTCGAAGGCTCTCAAGAAAACTGTCTTTATGCTTGACGCCAGCAACACCTTTAACCAAATCCACCGTAAGCTAATGTTGAGGAACATCAAATTTGTATGTCCGGCACTTTTAACAATTCTTACTAATACATACTCATCTCCGTCGATATTAACAGTACAATACAACGATATACTTTCACAGGAATGAGTTACACAAGATGACCCGTTCGCAATCGTCACAATTGCAGCTGCGACTATTCCCTTCATAAATGAATTATAGTCAAAAGTTCCATCCGTAATGCACAAATGGTATGCAGATAACGCAGCCTGTGTTGGGTCTATAGAAGAAGTCTTAGATACATGACGTTTGATAAAGGAAATGGATCCTAAGTACGGTTTCCACATAAATGAAAGCAAATACGCGCTGCTCACTCGAAAGATGGACGGTGAATTCATAAAGCACTTTGATCAAGACGGCGTGACGATAAAGAATGATGGTATCCAAATGTTGGGCAGGTATATTGGAACTGAAGAATTCAGAAAACAGAAAATCGAAAAGAGGGTAGCAGAATGTATTGATCAGATATCACTGCTGACAGAAGTAGCAAAGTGCGACAGCCAAGTTGCATATACGATGCTCACAAAATCGTTACAAAATCAATGGACATATTTACAACGCACCTGTGAGATTAACAGTGAGTGGCTAAATCCTTTATCAGAAATGATTTTCAAAAAGCTAGTACCGGAAATTATTGGAATACCAAACATTGACATGGAGTTACGTAGCATTATATGTCTTCCGCTAAGATTAAGAGAGATGGGTGTAAGCAACCCAAGCACTGAGCCGAAAACTGAATTTGATCGATCACAGCGTATGGTATCGCCAATTATCAATGCAAATGGATCAATATCTCAAAAATCCATTGCAATGGAGATCCATAAAGAAAATAAGAAAATAGTATGCAAGAATTACAAATCCTTACTGAGAGTATAAGTCCCACTTTACAAAACTCAATCAAACATGCATGCTTAAAAGGGGCATCCTCCTGGCTAAGTACACTTCCTATTGAGCAACAAGGATTTCACTTAAGTAAGCGCGTTTTTCAGGATACAATTGAGGTAAGATATGGTTGGGACCCTATTTACCTTCCTCAAAAGTGCAGTTGTATTCCCAAGACAAACGTCATTCATTCACTAGTATGCAAAATAGGAGGTCTACCCATGATTCGTCACGATATCAGGAGAGACGCGCTTGCTGCTGAATTAAAGGAAGTGGGAAGTCATCCTTCAATAGAGGTAATGCTTCAACCAGTTCCTGATACAATGACATTCGAGGTATAAACAACAACCAGGGATCGGTGTGCACGAATGGATATAACGTGTCACGGCATACATAGAGAAGTTTCGGAGCAGTCTACTTGGACATTTGTGTATTTAACCACCTGGCTACCTCAAACGTAAAAGATAACATCGAAAATCTATACGCGTACCATGAAAATCGCAAAAGAGCGAAATACGCAGAAAGAGTACGATACATCGAGGGTGGATTTTTCGCACCAGTCATTTTTGCGTCTTCGGGAGGGACAGGACCAGTAGCAAATTATATATTGCAGTCAGTCGCCGGACGAAAATCGATGAGAACGGGAACGGATTACTCCGAATGTATCAGAAACGTTCGATGTCGAATGGCCATCACTCTAGCTAAAGCCATATATATGTCCTTGAGAAGGGTACCGAGAGCGAACTCGGGATTTCAAATCAACGACATTGAACAATAAATAAAAAATACATAAAATTTATATTGAGGCCCATTTGAGGAAACCCAAATTGTTTTGTTGTTGCTGTAATAAAAAAGTTTTATTTCAAAAAATATATATTATTAAATCAAAAAATTGATAGACTAAGAAACATTTATACAAAAGAATTAGGATTCTTGAAACAATTCGATATGAAAAGATTAATAACCAAAGTGATTTTATTCGCAACCTGAGCGATCTTGAAACAAGAATAAGTATAATGATCAATTACAAGATATAAAAATAATAAATCATAATTGTTTAGACTTTTGTAAATTACGTTGGATTGAAACTTTTCGTAATCCATATGATCTTTATAAAAAGTCTTCAGATTGATTATCAACTCATTATATTTCCTTACCTATCTACATTCTGGTTGCTGCTATCTTGGTTTTGATCCACAGCAATCTTAAGCATCTCGGGAATCATTAATATGCAGTATCTTCGCTTGTATATTCGTTTAAGCGTACTGATGTTAGGTGATGATAATCGTCGTCATCTGTGTTGTGATCAATTGTAAAGTGCGTTTAAGGCGGGTTCAACACATTTATTTTCGTAGCACTAGATAAAGTGTCGACACTAGATAAAGTGTTGACACTAGATAAAGTGTCGACATGACATTTTGTTTTCCATCACTGTACTCAATAGTGGAGTATCATTTGGATCAATGAGTTTGACCTTTTGAACTAACTACTCGTATTTCGAACGCATATTTCGCCTTTCAAGTAAGACTTAATCGTTATTAGAAAGCCATCGTGGCGAATTCCTGGCTATTGATCTGTGCCTTTAGAAATTGAATTCGTTTAGTGTGAATGGCTTGTGTATATACAAAGAAGCGATATCACTGATGATAGCTACCAGTTATTACATCCTGTCATCTCGAAATCTGTATATTGTTCGAGTAAAGTACAAGCGATATGTTTTGAGGCGCTAGATACAGACTGTCACTGCTAGTATCGTTGTCCTCTGAACCTTCCTGTGTATGAACAACGGTTGTAAACAGCGGTAGACGTTACGTTTGCTTCATAAACGACTGTTTTTGTGAGAACTGACGATTTTTTTAGTAATTACATTTAAAAAAATATTTTTCTTACAAGCCAGCCAGACGACATTTTTATGGCCATGACTACGCCAAAACTAGTCGACTTGATCCCTGTTTTTAAATGAGATGGTACCCAGAATATCTTTACATGACTGTCCAAGTTTGAACTGGTTATTAGCCTTCAAGAATTATCATATCAAGAAACATTACTACTGCCCATGATCTTAGAAAGAAGCGTTCTTTCTGTGTGTTTATAAATGCGCGCGGATACAAAGAAAAACGATAAAGAGGGCTGTTAATTGTCTTTATTAGTGATTGATTAATTCTTTATTAAATAAAAGTGAACATGTTATAAAATACAAACAAGCAACTATCTCTGCTTAATTTGTGTACAACTTCTTTAAATTTGATAAAAAATAAAAAAATAAAAAAAATATAATAAGGATCATTTGTAGCTGTGAAAAGGTAGGATAAACACTATTCAAGAAAAATTGTTTTACTGAGCTGTAAAGATTGCCAATTTACAACATTCTGGATTTTCGACTCTGCTCTTCTAATGATCTAACAGCTTTGAATAGGAACGAAGATGAAAACTTTTCGATTCGAGGTGCTTTCAAGCCAAACTTTTTATAACAAAAGATTTATTTAACGTGGCAAATGCGTGCCAGCGCACGTTTACATGACCACAGCAAAACAAAAATGTTAATCATGTGTCGAGAAGGTGTGAACAGAGGAGGTGTTTGAATGTGATAAAGGAGGGAGCGCGACGGACGTCGAGAAAGAGTTGATTCCAGGCGAGTGAGGCGGCGACGAGGAAGGATCGGAGACCATAGTTGTTGGAGTAATTGGGAACGTGGAGTAAGAGGGTATGACGGGAACGCAACGATAGCGAGGTGGGGCGAGTGTCGTCTAAGAAAGGAAGGTGAACGATGAACGGTTGCCTGATCATCTTCCTTTAAGAAAGGAAGATGAACGATGGAGAGCCGACAGCGATGAGACGAAAAGTTACGAGAAGAAGGCGGAGTTTGATGCGGATTTGGATGGTGGGCCAGGAGAGTTGGGCAAAATATGTAGATGTGTGGTCGAAGCAACGGAGACGAAAGATCACTCGAACAGTGGAGTTGATTATGCGTTGTAGTGGTAGGATTATTGATTTTGGAGAATTGGCGAAAAGGCTAAGGCAGTAATCGATTTTAGGGAAAAGAAGCGATGAAAGAAGAGAAACACAAGAACGGAATTCGATAAGAGAGCGGATACGGCGGATGTCACGGAGAATTAAGTTAGACAAGCGAACCTTTTCACGGGCGAAGGGTTTAAGGGAAAGGTGAACATCAAAAATGGAAGCCTAAGAAAGTGAGATTGTGGACTATGGGGATGATCGATGAGGCAAAAGATACAGCGAGAGGAGATATGTTTGGATTACGGGGGAAGATCCACATTATTTTAGACTTGTCGGGGTTTAGAACGAGATGGAGATTGGAGAGACGTTCGTAGATAGAAGAAAGCAGTTGGATGCAGAAATGCCGATATCGTGTATGCGATGTGCAGGTGCATGAGCATAGATGAGGATGTCATCGGCGTATTGCATGACGTTAAAGGAAAAAAGTTTGATAAACTGAGAGAGATCGCCAAGCAGAAGAGAGAAAAGCAGGGGACCTTGGACTGAACCTTGTGGGACCCCGCAAAAAATAGGGATGGGAGGGGAGGATGATGAATTAGAACAAACGCGAAACGAACGGTCGGATAGATATGTGGCAAACCATGCTACGGAGGGAGAAGAAAAGCCGTAATCATAACGAAGGCGATGAATGAGGACGGAGTGATCGACAATGTCGAAGGCGGAGGAGAGGTCGAGGGAGATGAGAACACTATATAGAGCCTTATCTCTAGAAATGAGTAAGTCGCTGTAAACTTTCATGCAGGCGATTTCTGTGGAGTGATTAGAGCGGAAAGCGGATTGGATAGGATGGTACAGGTTGGATGAGGAGAGATAAACGTTGATCTTTATTAAGATGATGCGTTCTAAGAGCTTAGAAAGAGAAGGGAGTAGTGAAATGGGACGATAGCTAAAAGGAAGGGAAGGGTCGAGTGATTGTTTCTTAAGGAGGGGACGAACGATTGCGGATTTTTAGTGTGAAAGGGAAGATACGACTGCGAATGGACGAGTTAAACAAGGTTGTGAGAAATGGGGATATCGATTGGCATATGGATTTAAGTATGTGGGTAGGCAGGGGATCGGCAAGTGATGTTTTGCTGGGCAATGACATGAGGACAGATGATACTTCGTTAGGTGAGACATGTAGAAGATGAAAGAGTTCCGGAAGAATGAGGCTAGGCGGGGCCGAGTGAGATAGGATGGAGAACTGGGCTTGAGAGAGCAACGTTGATACTTTAGTCTGGAAAAATGACGAATAATCATGGGGATTGATGTTGCACGGCGGCGAGGAGCGAGCAAGAATTGAGTTAAAAGTATTCCATAGAGTCTTAGTGTTGAATGAAGTGATGATTTAATGTTGTCAAAAGGAGTTGCATTTGGTACGTAGTAGGTGGAGATGAGACCGCCGATTAGCAAGATAGGTATCACGGAAAGACGTTGGATCGTGCGGAAATCACGTCTGAGAGAGCGGTGATATACTCGAAAAGCATGACGGAGTCGAAGCTTTGAGAGTAGGCACTGGATGTCAATCCATGACCATACTTACTATGTTTAGTACAGTTAGTATGCCCGAAACAAAGTTCAAATAAATAAACTAGTAATGATCTTACTAATGCAATATATACAACCTCTAACTGAGTGTGAGAGGCTCCTAATGCCGAAATGCGTCTTAGCAGATAAAGTCGGCAACTGCATTTTCTGACGACCTCATCAATATGAAGAGACCAAGATAGATTGGCTGTATAATTAACGCCTAATATTCGAAGATTATTAACACTGATCGACTATCGATGGGCTATGTCGACATTTTAGGTTAATATGCATAATTTTTGATTTTGATATATTTAAGCTCAATAGATTTAGAACAGTCCTTTTAATCAGATTGTCCAACTCTAGCTTAACGTCTCTATTAGAATTTAAGAAGTTCGACGAACTTACAATTATGGAGATGTCATCAGCGAATTTCACACATACGCTGGATTGCAGAATAGAATAAAAATCATTAATGTAGACGGCGAACTAAAACGGCGATAACGCGCTTTCTTGAGGTACTCTGATTGACATTGTATAACTCTCTGAAACTATCTCTTTGTAACCTACACGTTGAGTTCTATCTAGTAAATATGAGGAAATAAAGGCTATCTGCCAGTATGGGAAGTTGTTTTTAACTAACTTGTTGATTAAAATGTGATGATTGACACAATCGAAGGCTTTTGAAATATCGACCTGAATAATTTGTACTATGGGACAGCTTGATGAGTCAAGTTCTTTTAGCAATCGTTCATTAATCGCGACAAGGGCGTTCGTAGCACTCCGGTTAGGTTTGAAAGCAAATTGAGAGTTGGATACCGTAGTTATGTATTTATCCAAAAATCTCTTTTTAAAACACATCTCTAGGACTTTTGCTATAGCCGGTACTAGACTTATGGGCCTAAAATTGTCGATTGTGATACGTAATTTGTCTTTGGGTATCAAGCGAACCATAGACTGTTTTAAGCAACTTGGAACAATTCCCATTCTGAATATGGAGGTAAACATAATTGAAAGAGGTTCTGTTAATAAATCAGATAATTCATGTAGAGCCCATATAGGCATACCTGGCCCACATGATTTGTTTTTCCTTATCTTTAACCTTATCTGTGTACGCTCATTCGCTCGGATGAATAGATAATTGATGGTAAGCTGATTGTAGATCAAATATACTAAATATCCGATATTGCAATACGCTCTGTACAATTTCGTCGATCCGTGGCAATGGATATGCATCAAGACATGTGAATCTATTGATTGTTTGAGCATAGTCGACAACCATTCGACGTTTTGCTGGCCCGTTGTTAATTACTTGGACTTGGGCTCTTCATGGAGACTGGCTAGGTTCAATAATTTTGTCGTGCAACAATCTATCCAGTTCTGATTTTATGAATCAGAACTTTACAAACGACGGGATTTGTAACGATAGCGTGGCAATCCGATGTCAATGTAGAAAACAATCTAAGAGAGTCGACGAGCATTGTCGACAACGTATTAATGATCAATGGATCCCTTCTCCTATGGAATCGCATTGTTACGGATTCATAGCTGCGCATAAACGGATGCCCCAAAATAATTTGGTAGCTCAGATTCGGTAAGCATAAGAAGCGAACGTTTCTATGCTTTGCTCCTTGTACGTATATGTCTGCTTGACACGAGTTGAGTGCTACCGACGTTTGAGCTTTCGAGGCCATCGATACCATTTCGCTACACGGATATGATCTCAGTCCCAACTGGACAACCACTTCCGAATCTATGAAATTCTCCGAACTACCTGTGTCGAATAAAGCCAAAATTAATGAATCGTTAATTCGAATGTGTATCTCAGCTTTTTTCAAGCAGCATCGATCACCTGTTGTCGATAATATTGAAGTTAAACGAGTTGCCTGATTATCGGTATCCAGCGCATTCAATCTCTTTTTTTTGTAATCGCGACTTGCACACAGTTGCAAAATGTACACAGTGCCGGCAAGAACTATTACGAGCTCCGTATCGCGATCTTGGATGCCATGTTTGTCCACAGAAGAAACACGTTCTTGTAGTAACAGCTAGCGTGGGAGTGTCGATGTCGCTCGATTGATCTTGATGCTCATCATTGGTGTTTCCGTGATCTGATGTCGCTGAATGGACATGAGCATTTGTTGATCGAGTTACTCCGTAGCTTGCAGACTGAAACTCTGCAATTTTGAGTGCTCGTGCTTTAGTGTATGCAACATCCATAGTAAGGTTGTTACATTCTAGTAGACGCTGTCTGATAAAAGACGATTGAATTCCGGATACAAATGCGTCGCGCATAATAAGGTTCTTGTGATCTGCTGCTTACACTGCTTTGAAAGTACAATCCTTGCTCAAGGTCTCTAGCGTTTCTAGAAATTGATCGATTGTTTGGTCAGCGCTTTGTCTATGTGTGCTCAGTTTGTAACGCGCGAAAAGTTCATTGCGAGGTTTAACGTATAGTTGCTCGAGCCTTTTTATCGCTTCGTCGAAGGAATCGCATTCGCTGATGTAATTATATACTGTAGGTGATACCATATTAATTAACACTTCTATACGATCACCATCTTCCAGATCTTTAATTGAATCCATATACTTATTAAATCGACGCTTCCAATGACCCCAAACCAAGGGTGCATCAACATCGTTCGGATGAGCGGAAAACGCATCTGGCTTGAAAACTTTATCCATCGTTTGACCCACAACTGTTCAATAAATTGAAGTATATGGGAGCTTTATTGAACAATATATAACACGTAAAGCTATTAAAGCAAAGTAATAAGTTATTGGTAATTACAGGAAAGTTATCGTATCATTCGTGTAGACAAAGCGTCGCAGCGTAGAGGTGTATGAGTCGCTTTATATATTAAATCCAATATCATTGTCGATAACATAACGCAGTACTTTAATCCATGTGGAACTTGTGAACTCGTATTTGCAAGTATGTCAGTAACGCATTATCAGTTCAATCTTGGTGTTCTATATATAACTCCTCAAGCTGACTGCATGACTAAGGAGTTTTGTGAATTAGTTAGGAGTGCGTTCCGTTGTTCAAGTAAATGCATTTTGGTTGATGACTTCAACATTCCCGGTGTTGGTGTTTGCGTGGATAATTCGTCTCGGCAATTCGGATGTGCCACCGATAGGAAGCTATGGGAATTTATGGATGGGGAACTTTTGCTTGTTTAGCATGTTGATTTTCATACAAGGTTATCTTCCTCGTATTCTTCAATTCTCTATATTATCTTTTTACATACAATTAACGACATCTCTGACATATGCAATGAAACTCCTGTAGGTAGCAGCGATCACTGCGTTATAAAGTTTAGTGTCAATATAGCCGGTGCTCAATTAGGCGACAATGCTGAGCCTGAATTATCGAAGCGCATGTGGCATAGTGTGAACGAATCTGATCTCTTAGAATATACATCCTATGTTGCATTTGACAATTTCAGTTCAGATGTTAGTGAACGTTGGCAGTCAATTCGTGACTGCTAATTAACAGACCACTTTGCTCCGAGGAAGCAAATCGTGCCATCTAAACGGAATAAACTTGCATGGTTTGAGTCCGAACTGAAGACACTAATAAGACGGCGTAATAACTTGTACAGATAATGTCGCTTAGACTCATCACTTCGATCAAAGTACAATGCATGTCGAAATCAGTGTATCAGTGCTAGATCTCGCAAACGCATAATCTATGAACGTCAACTAATCAATTCTATTAATTCAAATCCGAAGTTATTTTGGTCATATATTCGTAGAAACAAATGTGTAAGACATCTTATATCGTCTTTAAAGTGTGGTAAACAGCTGGTTAATTCGCAGTCAGATATTTCGGAGACATTTGTAGATTCATTTAGGCTTAGTGCTATGAACTCCACCAGTAACGATAATGATAATATTAGGATAAGCAATTTGTTGCCGTTCGGGGCATTTCACAGTTTCACAATCTTCTGTTTATGATGAGCTAGCTCGATTACCTATCAATTCATCTCCCGGTCCTGATTATATCTATCTCTTTCTGCTTAGAGCTTTAAGATCAATGCTAACTGTGACATTAACTGGACTGTTTCAAATATCAATTGATAAACGCGAAATACCACCGGACTAGAAATGCGCAATTGTAGTTCCGGTTTTTAAGGGTGCCATGCACAATCCTGAAAATTACAGACCAGTGAGCTTAACTAGTATTATTATACATTCAACAACATACGAGCATTAGCTCAAATAGCTGGCTCACAATAAGTTCGTAAATAAATTAATTAGTTATTAAAATAAGGAAATGCAACACGAAACATTGCTTGATCCATTCGTAGTCTTCTTTTAAAAGTATTAAGTGAACTGCATCCAACGGTGTCTGCATCAAGGTTGTTCCAAAGCTCAACAATTCTTCTATCAAATTAAATCGCGCCCAATTTCTGTACTCTGTTTCTTCGAATAGTTAAAGAATGATGGCGAAGAACATTTGAACAACGTAGTTGAACCCTACTCCGAAAACGGTGATGAGGACGTTGGAATAAATGCCAAACAAGGCATATATCCATGTACCGACGGGTCCATGTGACGGTCTCAAGTCCTAATGATCTCAGTCTGTCTTCATAAGGTAGCGACGCCAACGTTGGTGCTAGCTTTGTTGCCCTGCGAAGTATTCAACAACTTAACCCCCAATAATGTTCACACATCGCTCAGCAAACGGCTTTGGGTATCGACGAAATATACAACAAGGTCATTCAATGGACACCAAATATCTTTGCACTTCCTGCTTGCACGGCCAGTCACAAATTTGTAGCTGTTCTGGCGTCACTGTACTCACAAGAAACTGTTGAGCGCGATCACGATACTCCCTATCTAATGAAGACCGTCATATTTCCTCAGCTGATCTTACAGCGCATACAATCGGTAAAAGTTTCGTACATTCGAAAAGTATTAGAAAGACGTCTGAAATTCTGGAACGAAAAACAATACAGTATTCTATACAGCGAGGCTCACTACTTACAATGCCAATTGACTAGTAGACGCTCACTTAAGCCCAAGGATTGGATTAACCTCTACCAACAACTTCTGACAGCAGGAAAAGTTACGGCGTCCGCATCTGTCTTGGAGGAAAAATCGTCAGCAGCAGTACTACGTCCGGATGAAGTCATGAACGGTAGATCAGTCAAATCACAACTTCAAGATCTTCACCCACTTGCGAAAACTCCCCCTAAAGAAGCATTACTTACATCTGTTTACCCTAATTCAAAAGTACATCACTCATGTCGTTTTTACACAATCGACGAAAATAGTATTATTACGGCTAGTGGACGAACAAAAGGTGGCGCTGGGCCGTCTGGCCTTGACTCAGCTTCCTGGCGCAATATGGTAGCCCGCTTCGGAGCTCAGTCTCAGATGTTAGCACAGTCTTTAACACAATTTGCAGTTTGGATTTCCACTTAAAAGGTACCAGCAAAATCCCTGGAATGTTTTACGAGCTGCCGATTGATCGCTTTAAAAAAGAGCAACGGTAATATCCGACCAATAGGCGTGTGTGACACCGCTAGGAGAATAAATTCGAAAACAATTTTGGTACTCGTCAAAGAAGATATACAAGCCGTCGCTAGAAATCTTCAAACCGCGGCCGGATAACGGAGCGGTGCCGAATATGCTGTGCATAAACTGCGATGGCTGTACAGAGCAAACACCGACGCGTGTC
This sequence comes from Pomphorhynchus laevis, assembly GCA_012934845.2. Lineage (NCBI taxonomy): Eukaryota > Metazoa > Acanthocephala > Palaeacanthocephala > Echinorhynchida > Pomphorhynchidae > Pomphorhynchus > Pomphorhynchus laevis. The sequence goes on from WNNJ02000175.1 coordinate 17,642, forward strand.
TCGTTTCCATCGATGCCTCAAATGCATTCAATTCTGTCAATAGGCAAGCCGCTCTCCATAACCTTAAATTTATATGCCCATCTTTGTCGTGCGTTATACATAATCTGTACCAGAAGCCTTCAGTCTTAGCACTCGGTAGCGACAACCTGCTTTCCGAGGAGGGTTTTACGCTGGGCAACCCATTCGCAATGCCACGCTTTTCCCTAGTCTCTTTACTGCTAATAGACAAAATTCGACGGACCGTACCAGGTGTGCATCAAGTTTGGTTTGCCGACGACGCGAATTTTATTGGTTGCTCAAGCAAAATCAAAGTATGGAAAGTTCTTTCAATAGACGGTCCAAAGTACGGTTATTTCGTCAACCCAAGCAAGTCGCAAATACTATCGCACCATCGCCTACATGCTGACCAGCTACCGTCACCATACATAAAGATATTTTATGACGGAATGAGGGTGCTTGGATCTGCAGTCGGTACACCCGAATATAAAGCAGCTGAACTCAGCCAACGTGTGGATGCATGGGCAACATTACTAAGCCGTCTGGGCGAGGTCGCAAAAAGCAACCCACACGTAGCCTATGCAGGACTACCACACGCCATACAAGCAAAGTGGATTTATACCACAAGAACAATAAAGTGCGACAATGCTCTTTTAAAAGGCATATCCGAGCAATTGAATAAAGAGCTCCTGAGCATCATAACAAGATTGCCAATCGAAAATGGATGGGAAATCATCGTGACATCCACCCTAGGTATGGGTGGTCTAGGAGTTCACGACCCCTCCCTAACCGCTCGTTCAAACTACGATCTCTCACAATCAATTAGCAACACCTACGAGTCAGGAATTATCGGACAGGCTTTGCGCGACATGCAATTAAAACAAATCAAACAGCTAGCGACATGTCATGATAATATACAAAACAAACGGTTGTCAGATGCCCTTCTCAAAATGGATATAGTTGCCCAGAACGCAACCAAACATGCTCGAAGAGAAGGCGCATCATCGTGGCTAAGCATCCTGCCCCTTAAAACTGATAAATTATACCTGTCTCCAAGGGAGTTCAGAGACGCTATCTCAGCACGCTATGGACAAACCCCGTCAGACCTGATCGGCAGAGCATGCCCATGTGGCGAACAACTGTCGCTGGGGCACGGACTTTCATGTCCAAAAGGTGGATTGCCATCTATTCGGCATGACTCCGTTCGGGACGAAATTGCCAGGGAATTGGCGTCAATCGGTCGTGACATTGAGGTTGAACCAGTGCTGCAACCTATTCCAGACAACTTACATCTCGACACGGCAACAACATGTCGTGATTATGGTGCCCGAATTGATATATCCTGCCTAGGCTTAGGAAACGAGCGATTCGAGCGGACGTTCTTCGACGTCAACGTATTTAATATTTTTGCTCAGTCGTACGTCAGCCGGCCAGTCGATCCAGCATTTGACTACAATGTGTCGCGAAAAAATGTTAAATATCTAAAAAGGGTGACGAAAGTAGAACACGTTAAATTCATTCCGCTGATATTTTCTTCGTCAGGTGGTATGGGAAAGGAGTCGCAAGCCTTGATAAAGCGGATAGCAACGGCAATAGCGCAAAGGGGTATTATTGAATGCGCGCATGCTGTGATACACTTAAAGCGTCGCATCTCATTCATAATAGCCCGATCGGCCTCCGCATGCCGCAGAAGCGCGCGATCACAATCAAAAATCAAACAATTCGCGAACCAAAGCGCCCGAACAACCGTGGATACTTGTAATGAACTCGGCAAAACAATCAGATGGCGCGACGAAGAAGGTGGCGAACTTTGCCAATTGCAACAATTATATTTATAAACAAATGACCGCTCAATCGTCTAGTGGACCCATTTGCGGGAACACCTTTTTTTGTAAATTTATCAAATAAATATTTATTAAAAAAATTATTATTATACTGTTGATAATAATACTGGATTGTTGTAATAATACTGTAATGTTGTACTGGATTGTTGATCTATACTCGATCAACAATCCAGTACCAGGATACTATCTCGATCTTTAATTGTGAATGGGAATACTGTTAGTTCGATTCTTCAATAAGTGCATCCAGAGGGCTGTCCAATTAATGATCGAGCAATCATGCGAAAAAAGACAGTAAATGCGAAGGATCATCATACATCCCTTTATCTTTCATTGGATAAAGATGTCATTATTCGTGCTTCAAAGAAGACGAGCGGTGGTGCTGGACCTTCGGGATTATATGCCCTTTTTTGGCGACGAATGCTGACGTGTTTCTCTGAACATTCGACTCGGCTTGCTAGTGTCGTTGCTGATTTTGCCGTTTCCTTGGTGACACAAAAATGGCGGCCTGAATCTCTTGATGCGTTTCGTGCAAGTAGACTAGTTGCGTTATCGAAAAAGTCGGGTGGTTTGAGACCGATTGGAATTGGTGATGTGGCACGCAGAATTATCTGTAAATCAATTCTTGCTACCATTAAGGAAGACATACAAGATGCAGCAGGTATCGTTCAATTGTGTGCTTCGCAACGATGTGGTTTGGAATTCGCTGTTCATTCTCTTCGAAAATCTTTCAGCGCTAGTTCCGTAAATGGATTGCTAGCAGTAGATGCGGCGAATGCTTTCAATTCTGTTGATCGCACCGTAATGATCAAAAGCATTCAATTCACGTGCCCTGCTCTCTCACAGATAATTGAAAACATGTATTCTGCGAAAACTGAACTTGTCTTAGGTGGAGAATCCATTTATTCATCCAAAGGTGTGACACAAGGCGATCCATTATCGATGGCCGCATTTGCTATGGCAACTATCCCTTTAATTAATATAATTGGTCATCGTTTCCCAGACATCGTTCAACGTTGGTATGCAGATGACGCTAATTTTTGTTGGTAGTCCAAATGAGCTAGAGCAAATTTGGAAGTTGCTAACGGAAATGGGTCCGTTATATGGATATTATGTAAATCCCAGTAAGACAAAGTTATTATTGCACAATTTTTCAGACATTGAAAATCTCGATTTTAATGGAATAAAATGCACTACCGATGGCATAGAGGTCTTGGGGTCTCCTATTGGCTCTCAGTCTTTTTTAAATGAGCAGGTTGATCAAAAATTATGTGCTTGGACAACACTTGTGGATCGCCTTCAAACGGTTGCGAATATCGATCCTCATATAGCATATGCCGACTTAACACATTCCTTGCAATGGAAATGGACTCATTACTTTAGGACTACTCCCTGTCGTCTTCATTCGCTCATCCCCTTAACGCATGCAATACGTAATAGTCTGCTTGTTAAAATGTTGAGGCAAGATATAGGGGACGATATGTTTACTGTAGTGTCTTCACCGACCGAGTTAGGAGGTCTTGGAATATCGGATCCTGGACATGTTGCCCTTATCGAGTTTGAAAACTCAAGCAAAGTATGCGACACATATCTATCAGGATTGGTGTGTCAAGACCTAAGGCGTGCTCAACAAAATGTCGTTGTCGAACTTTCCAAAAATCGAATCAAATTATTTGCTTCACGTTTAGAAGCTGTTTCAAATGCACTTCCGACACATATTCGTCAATCCCTAAAATTTTCTAAAATAGGCGGATCATCAACATGGCTTGGTGCTTTACCTATTGCTTCAGAATGGGAACTTCTTACTCCACATGAATTTAGAGATTCCATAGCGGTTCGTTACGGTGTTGATCCTCTAAATTTCCCACGATGTTCTTGTGTTTGCGGTGGATCGAATAAGCTGTCTCACCTGCTATCATGCAAGCGTGGTGGACTTCCGATATTAAGACATAATGCAGTGAGAGATCTTCTTGGACATGAGCTATCAACCGTGTGCTCTAGTGTTGAAATCGAACCCAAATTACAGCCAATAGATTCCTCTATATTGTTTCAAAGAGCCACTACATGCAAAGAGAATGAAGCTCGATTAGATGTCAGCTGATGCGGTCTCGCTGGGTCACGATATGAGCGAACGTTTATTGACGTTTGTATTTTCAATCAGCAGGCCATATCGTGTCAGAGTGAACCTTCAAGTGCTTTCGATTACCATGAGCAACGCAAACGTTCAAAATACGAGGAGCGGATAATGGACGTAGAGCGTGCCGTTTTCATTCCAGTCATTTTCACGTCATCTGGTGGTATAGGTCCCGCTGCGATGCCTTTCTTACGCACACTGGCCAAGTTAAAATCCGTGAAACGCAAACTCCTTATGCTGATTGCATATGTAAGCTAAAAAGAAAAATTGGTTTTGTTTTATGCAAAGCTGCCTCGAATTGTATAAGAGGCGCACGATCGACGAGCCGGGCTGCTGTTAAGAAAGTCACATTCGTTGACTGTTGAAATCATGAATCGCTTATATGTTTGAACAATTTTTCTTTTATTCTTTTTCAAAAAATACATTTTTCTTTAAAAAAATTATTATTATTATTTTACTAGTTCGATCGAGTTAGGAGGTTTTCGAATATCAGATCCTGGACATGTTGCCCTTATTGAGTTTGAAAACTCAAGCAAAGTATGCGACACATATCTATCAGGATTGGTGTGTCAAGACCGAAGGCATGCTCAACAAAATGTCGTTGCCGAACTTTCCAAAAATCGAATCAAATTATTTGCTTCACGTTTAGAAGCTGTTTCAAATGCACTTCCGACACATATTCGTCAATCCCTAAAGACATATGCGTCAATCCCATGCTCACACTCTTGAGAAGAGTGTGAGCACACTCTTCTCAAGTGTGCATACACACTTGAGAAGAGAGTGAGGCGACGGATTTGGATGTGCCCGGAAGTTGTCCCCCAGTACTTAAGGATATCCGTAACAGATAAGTCCCTGTTCCTGAATTCACCTCAAGGCGTGATTGGCTGGGAAAAAGCGTGGCTCCATGATTGTAATAAGGCTAGTGCCTCCTCCAAAACTCTATCAAGGCCTACGCTACCAATCCAACCAGATGCCCTCACCCGCCAGTAGACATACTTCTCCTTTTTGAATATCTTTCAGAATGAAGCCTGAGAGGGATTAAGACGAGTAATGCTCGTCCTGTTCCTACTTAGTTGGATCTTATATTTTGAACTCTAGAATACATTCGAGAGATTCTACCTGAAGTAAGCAGAGATATTGCGGAGATCTGCCTTAATCCAACGGCCAGTTCTGTCGTTGAAGTCACTAAGTAACATGTCGTAGCCGTTTCCTACAATTTGGTTCAAGAGGTCACGATTTTTGTGATTCTTTCCCGGCCGGATGTAGAAATTGGCTATCCAGTACAATATCACATTATATGACAAAAATATGACAAAGAAGACCAACAAGCAAGCGAAATACAACAATACAACAATGTCAGTTGAGTACGCAGATAATGAAGTGGCATGTGACTCTCACGTCTGCACGATATGGACCAAAGTAAGCTCTTCATCTCCTCCTCGAGGAGATGAGGAGCATGATCTCCAGCTCCTCATCCTCATCTCGAGGAGATGAGGAGCTGGACACTTTGGGGGTGAGAAACCTCGAATGTTTTAGTCGGAGAGCGGCGCGCTTGTGCGGTCGGGGGCTCAGATCCGTCTGTACCTGAGACGTGAAGATGTTGAAGTTTCAAGAAGTTGTGTTTTACAAATAGTAAAGAAGGTGATAATTTATCCTAGATCTTGTGTTTGTTTATTCTTTATCTAACGTTATATTTTGTTAATAAAATCTTTATTTATTTACAAACAATATCCCATCAAAGTACACGATGTTGTTAATTAAGCCGATTATCACCAATGGAAATAATATTTACACTGATAATTAAAATTTCCAGTAAAAAGAAATTTTTCATTACGAAATTTGTTATTCGCAGTTTTAGATTAGAGTTGATAAATAACAGTTTTAGATTAGAGTTTATTTATTTCATAAATAAACGATAAAAAGTTAAAGATCTACTATACATATATTTGGGAGATTAATACACACAACATTTCGTCTGGCTATCGATGATGAAGCTTACGTCTGGCTTTCGATTATGACTTATAATAAATAACATACAAACTACGATTACTACGATTGCTACGATTACTACGATTACAACGATAACATCGATTAAAACGATTACTTCAACGATTAAAGAATTTAAAATTGTCTTGATTATAATAAGTTCTTACAATTTAAAATTCAAAATTGAAATTGAAATTAAATTCCATTGATACCGCAATAAACGAAATCTGTTGGTCGGATCCATTATTCAATAACAAATTTTCCGTTTGAAAAATTGATGGAAAGTTGAATTCCAGTACAATATCACATTATATGACAAAAATATGACAAAGAAGAAGAACAAGCAAGCGAAATACAACAATACAACAAAGTCGGTTGGGTTCGCAGATAATGAAGTGGCATGTGACTCTCACGACTGCACGATATGGACCAAAGTAAGCTTCCCCTCAGACAGTTCTCAAGCAATGACGAGTCGCAATTTCTATTGTGGTTTCTGTGCAGCTCTAGCAATTGCAGATTTAAATAAGACTATTAACGACCTACGCTCACTGATCGAAGACACGGATAAACCATTACGATCAGATATCCCTTATACATTGAAGTATTCGAGCAAGATACAATACCATCACTAGACAATGAAATCGCGCCGATCAACATAATGGCAACATCTGATACTTCAATATTCCGGAAATCTACCCCTACTCAAGTTTGGACACGAGGACATGCAAGATCGCGAATCGTAAAGGCAACAACCCTTGAAACTTCCTTACCTAACCTTAAATCTGATTTCCTGGATTCGTCAAATCTAGAGAATTCCACCATTTCTTACAAGGGTACACAGAAGAAGAAAAAACATTCCGGATCACCCAAAAAACACATCCAAGGCCGGAAACAAACACAGAAGCACCACATCACACAGCACTCCCAGCTTTTTCTTGTCATCAAACAACCCATAGTCTATATAAAATGGATGAAACACTCAAACAAATGATAAATCATAACAATTCCACTGTAAAGAACACTGATAACCCCAATATACCTATTCTATCTTAGCCTAAACGACATAAACGCCAAACATTCGATCGAGATAAATGTTTCATCATTGTAAATTTAAACGAATCACCGAGTCCAAACAGTCTCATCCGAATTAAACATGATGTTGATTCAGTAAAGCAAGTTCTTTCAACTGTTCTCCCAACAGAAATATCAGTCAAACAAAATAGACAGGTAATACACCTCTTTCGCATTGGGAAGAAACAAGATGGTACCAAACCAAGGTTTTTGAAAGTTGTTGTTGATAGCCTCGAGACTAGTAAACAAATCATCAAGAATTCCTTTAAGTTAAGAGGCTCCAGTATCAGACTTCTACCTGACCTCAGCACTGAAGATAGAAACAGATTGAAATCTGCATAGAACGAGCTTAAACAAAGAATTCAAAACGGTGAAAAAATCTAATTGTGAGAATTTTAAGTTGTGTGGCAAAGGGTAAATACGCGATTCAGCCTCGGAATCCGTCTAACCGTTCCATCGATACTCTCCGTCGCACAGATTCGTGCATCCAACACGTAAACATCAATCCCATTTTAACACTAACAGCGACACCTCACCACTACCGTTACTCTCAGAATAATATTTCCGTCATGTACTTTAACTGTTTAAGCATGTATAACAAATTTGACGAAATATTGTGTCTCGTTAATTCAATGAACACAAACATCATAGCATTGAGCGAAACCTGACTTAACAACGATATATCTGATAATAAAATATCAATCTCAGACTACTTTGTTATACGATCGGATCGAACCACCTTAAAAGAAGGTGGAGTTATATTATACGTCAAGCAACCGTTAACCATAATCGAGCCCAGCATTGTATCAGATGATTCATACAACGAATATCTGTGGGCAACAGTATCTTCTCCTGAGAGACAGAAATTAAAAATCGGTTTATTTTACCGCTCTCCGCGCTCCACAACTGAAAAGATTGGCATCTCTTTACGACATCACCTAACAAGCTTATCACCGATCATTATCCTAGGAGACTTCAATATGCTATATGTCGATTAGGACCTATATACTTCAACACATGGTTGCGATGTTGAATCATCCAATCTACTTGATACGTTCAACGATCTCAATCTAACCCAGCATATTCACGAACGCACTAGAAAGAGGAAGCAATCATCTGCCATTTTAGACCTCTGCTTATCACGAGGGGAACCCACAATTGATGAAATCTCTCTCAGCCCCCCCATTGGCCACAGTGATCATTGTGTCGTTAGGCTGGCGCTCTGTGTAGGTCTCTTTAAAACAACCCCCTCGGCAAAACCCGAATTGAATCCCTTCAAAGCGAATTTCGCAATTATGACGCAAGCTATTTGAAACATTCAATGGACCAATCCATATGTAATTGGCATAGATCAGTGCTGGGAAAATTTCAAATCTACCTTGATCAATGCTCTAAATTACTTCTCCCCTTTAAAACGTCAGCGCACATCCCACAAAACTCTCATTTGGTTTGACTCGCAGATTAAACAAATGATTAAGACAAGAGACAAAATTTACAAAAAATTCAAAGGGAATTGTTCTTGGACCGATTACAAGGAATTACGAAATCAAGTAACAGTACTCAAACGTCAGAAACGGAGGTGCTTCGTTTCCAATCTTTGTCTATCATCAAAAAGATATCCCAGTAAATTGTTTAAACATATCAGCTCATTTAAATCAACTACGCCTGAGATCAACTCTATATTTATGGAAACCGGTGAGCTCACATTTGATGACAAAGCAATTGCCAATATTTTCCTGGATCAATTCACGCTAGAGAGTCCTACCGGTCAGTATTGTTCCCGAGTCTCCATAGCTCAATATACGTGTTACGAATTTACTCCATTTGATAAATTTGAGGTACTTAACGAGCTTCTAAAGCTACCTCGACTAATTGCGGCAGGACCAGACAATATTCCTCCAATTCTTCTTCGGGAACTTACACCAGTAATATATTAACCTTTACACACCATATTCAATTTCTCCTTGTCAACAGGCTGTATACCATCAGATTGGAAATGTTCTATAATCTGACCTCTCTACAAAAAAGGCGACCGTAATCTAGCAAGCAACTATCGGCCAATAAGCCTTACCTGCGTTGCTTGTAAAGTGCTAGAGAAACTGCTTTTTAAACGAATCATCGGGCACCTATAAGGGAACCAAGTACTCTACGACAACCAGCATGGCTTCCGCCCAGAAAGATCTACTGTCACAAACCTCTTACTTGCGAGAAGTGATTGAACCAGATATGCCGAGGCTGGAGTTAGTGTTGATGTTTTGTTTTTCGACCTCAGCAAAGCATTTGATCGGATATACCATGATGTCCTCCTTATTACGCTGGAACAGTACGGCATCAGAGGAACCCTCCTAAATTGGATTAACTCCTTCCTTAGAAATCGGAAGATTACTGTATTGGCCAATAAACATATGTCAAAGACAAGAACTCCTGGACGCGGTGTTCCTCAGGGATCGGTACTCAGTCTATTGCTCTTTATTATTTACAACAACGAGCTTACTACAGCTATTTCGAGTCCATGTGGTTTATATGCAGACGACTTGAAAATTTGGCGACTAATAATCGATAGCCGAGATCCAATGATACTCCAGAGAGACATTGATAATATTAAGGTATGGTGTAATCAACGGGAACTGGTATTAAACCCCGATAAGTCAAAACATATGCGCATCGGACATCTACACATCAATTCGTCATATACCATTGACGGAAGAGAAATTGAAACAGTTCCCCAATTTCAAGACCTTGGAGTGATCGTAAATAGAAGCTTATCGACCATCCCACATACCAGTCACACAGTTGCTAAATGCCGTCGAATTTTAGGACTTATTAGAAGGACCATTGACCAGCTTGACGCATCCAGTTTTAAGTTAATTTACAATGCTTATGTCTTATCTTTAATGAGATACGCTTCACCTGTCTGCCACCCTCAAACTACGACAGAGATTAACCTGTACGAAACGATTAATGTTAAAAAATGGCAGAGGGAACATGTTTGTCGTAAACTGTTCGAACTTCGAAATTCAAACAGATTGAGGGGACATCACCTCACGTTAAAGACCCACATTCTTCCACGAAGAAGATTTAACACAATTGTCAACCGAACGTGGAAAAGCTGGAATAAGCTACCAAGTCAAGTGGTTTTGGTCTCCAGTATTTTGTCCTTCAAGAGAAGTCTGAAGAATTTACTAACTTAGAACAATCTGATTTTCATTGATATTTGTTTTTTACCATGTACCCAGCCTGTACGAGCTCTACGCTCTTTTGCTGCTGTTGTATTTAATAATAATAAAGATAAATTTATTTAAAAAAATATTAAAAATTACAGCCCAAATAATACAACAAAAATTGACATAAAACGATCTTCATTAAATGATCACTTAATTGACGAAAAATGATCTTCATTACTATAAATACTACATGTTTGATAAGCATTCCCATTAATGAAAGAGCTTCGTGACGAAGACACTGATAATATCATTATTTTCTTTGAATTTGACGTAAATCGACAGGCGATTATAACAATTAAAGTTAAAGCGATTGATAACAATACAAGACCATATCTTATGTATTCCACAATGTTGTACTCGATCGAGTTGTGATCTAAAAGTTAATTCTAATTAGTGCAAACTATAAGAAGGCATCCATATTTCAAATGTGCAAAAATATAAACATTTGATGATTCAAATTTATCAAAAATTTTAACAGCTTAAGTTGTATGATTTATTAGCCAAGAACGAACGCAGCACACTTTATTTCAGACTTAGTCTTCTCAAGAGAAAACTAACAGGTAAAAAGATGGCATATACTACCAAATTAAAAGACGTGATATGGTTAACTATTCAAATGTTCAAAAACCTTTCTTTGCTTAAGTTCTACGCTGAAATCTGTCAAACGAATTGCAACTAATAACGAACATACGATCAGAAATAGACACCAACATAAGTTACGACGTCTTTAAAGTCATCCTATAATCCTCCCTACTTATCAAGATAAGCTGACTAATGTTTCATCTACGCATTTGACTTCAACATAAATGGATATCATGAATACAGGCTATAAATATGGAATTTACAAAAGCCATTACGTTATTGGAAGAAAAATGAATATGAAAAAATTCTTTAATGACATCGAAGCAATGGAAAACAGAAATGAAATATCGATATCCTTAAAATATGATCCATAAAATAAATTAAAATATTTCGCTGTTATACCTAGAAAACATCGAGATGTAAATCCATTAAGTCTAGCTGAACAAAAAGCACTAGAAGATATTAAAAACAATGAAAACATTTTAGTCCAAAAAGCTGATAAAGGTGGTGGAATTGTTATCTTAGATAGTGAACAATATTATCAGCAACTGCTTGAACTGACTTCAGATACATCAAAATTTAAAATCGCTTCAAAAAGCTAAAATATTAAATTGTAGCGTGTATGAGTAAAGTTGTTGCTGAATTCAAAACAGCAAACAACATGCTATATAAGTAGTTAAAAAGGGTAGTTGAATATAAGGACAGATATCTATATGGCTTGCCAAAAATTCATAAGGATCTTAAAGACCCACCCTTAATACCGATAGTTAGCCTTACAGGAACAGTCACCCACGACATTGCTAAATATTTAAACGGAATTATAAATAAATACATCAATCAATCATATATTATCCGATCTACAAACCAACTACTAATAACATTAAAGAATCTGAAGGTTAATTTAACAAAGTAATCTCATCAATTGACGTCGAATCGCTCTTTACGAACGTCCCCGTTTAAGAAACTATCCAAATCATTACGAATAAAGTATATAACTATCCATACTTACCACCAAATATTCAGAAACATACCATGATTAAGCTACTTAACATGTGCACAACATCGACGTACTATTATTTTCAAAATAAAATTTACCTCCAAATAGATAGTGTATCAATGGGATTACCATTAGACCCAACTTTGTAGACTTCTATGAGTCAACTGGATATGTCGACGGTATCTTGGACGTATTTAAACATGATAAAGATGTCAATACATTTAAGAAAATGATGGAAGAAAAATCGAATTTTATGTTTAATGATGAAATTTTTGATAAAGAAAGGTTTCACTTCCTAGATGTTTTAATATCCTTACAACCAAATCAACCAAGAAAAACAGCGGTATACTATAAGCCAACCGATAAAGGCATCTATTCCAATTTCACATCATTGGGTGTGATGATTGAACTATCATATATTATTGACTAACTATTTGTAGATTGTTGAATAAAATCTGTAGCGGTTTCTGTTTATAACAATTTATTCAACAGTTGTTATCTTCATTGATATGATGTTACGCCCATCAAGATTTAATGGTAAGTCTAAAACTCCATCTGCAGAGTGGAAACATTAGATACGTACCTTTGAAAATTGGCTGGAGGGGCTTACAGCAACAAGCGCCGCAACGGTGGTGTACAACCTTATATCGGAGTGTACTCCGATATCGGAGTCAACCTAATATATTTCCTCCCACTGTATCCTTTGCCTCATCAAGCATCCCCATATTCCACAATCTCACTTTCTTATGATACCATTTCGATGATCACCTTTCTTTTAAACCCTTCGTCCGCGACAACGTCCGCTCGTCGAACCTAATTCTCCGTGACATCCGCTGTATCCGCCCCCCCCCATATCGACTTCCGTTCCTGTATGTCTCTTCTTTCATCGCTTCTCTCCCTAAAATCGATTACTGCATCAGCCTTTTCGCCAATTCTCTAAAATCCATCATCCTACTCCTACAACGAATCATCAAATTGGTCGTTCGAGTGCTCATACGTCTCCATTGCTTTAAAAAAATATTTTTAACGTGGCAAATGCGTGCCAGCGCACGCTTACATGACCACAACAAAACACAAATGTAAATCATGTGTCGAGAAGGTGTGAACAAAGGAGGTGTTTGAATGTGATACAGGAGGGAGCGCAGCGGACGTCGAGAGGGAGTTGATTCCAGACTAGTAAGGCGGCGACGAGGAAGAATCGGAGATCGTAGTTGTTGGAGTAATTGGGAACGTAGAGTAAGAGAGAATTACGAGAACGCAGCTATAGCGAGGTGGTGCGAGTGTCGTCTAAGAAAGGAAGGTTGATGAACGATGGGGAGCCGACAGCGATGATACGAAAAGTTACGAGAACAAGGTGAAGTTTGATGCGGATGTGGATGGTGCGTCAGGATAGTTGGGAAAATCAAATCAGCTAACTAAGTCTACATATTTAATTAATTATAAAATAAATAAAACATAATAATGCTAAATCAAAATTTAATAATTAAAAAAAAATTTTAATGGAAAAATTTATTCTAGTAAAACATACAGTCGAGGTTACCAGCAAGTGGGCCTGAAAAAAGATAGTTTAATAATAATTTTTTAGGTCTCATTTCAGACACCAGGCGTTCGCTTTTGCTAACGTTACACCTATACTTAAAAAAAGTTTGAGATAAAATAACATACATTCTATACAATAATGTTGAATCAATAATTTGAAGAAGATAATGGCAAAGAACTTATATTAATGCAATAAAAAATTTGGTTTCTAATAAACATACACAAATTACAACAAAGAGCGCAGTACAAGTGGAATGCTCGGCTAGCGGCTGTCAAATCTGGACATCAGTAACACATAATTGTGCTTTGGGTCAGGAAACTTGTGGCGGGCCACCGTTCTACTGCGGATTCTGTGCGGCGAAACAAATCAACTTGTTAATAAAACGCTTAGAGCAATTGGAAATGGCATCGCAGCATGATCGAATTTCTCAAATTTCTGACAAATCTACTGAGACAGTAAAGGAGCCGCAAATTGTATCGCAGCAAGATGGATTTTGTCAAGTTTATGATCAATCAACCGAGACAGTGACGGAGCCGCAAATTGTTACGACTAATGTATTTTCACTCCCCGACAGCCCACGTCCCGTCCTTCCGTCTCGTCTCTCAATACCTTGCATCCATCAATCAAAATCACCTCCACCAACCTCCACTATCCTTCCACTCATAACCTTTCCTCACATCGCTTGCCACCCTCTTTATTATCATTATCCTCTATGTCTCACGTCGTCAAACCAAATCCATCCAAATCATCAACTGCCAGCTCTTCTATCGTGATCTCACCTACTCACGTCAGTCGTCCTCCTTTACGGAAGCGCTTTGCTTCTCGCGATCGTTGCGTCATTGTCACTAATATCACGCCTTCTAACTCCTTATCTCCACAAGCACGTCTAGACTACGATGTTTCCGCCTTCAGATCCATCCTCTCGTTTATTGTCCCTGCGGATAAACAATCCTTTTTCAAGGACATTTCTCCTGTCGCATTCATCCGTCTAAACAAATCTTCTCAATCTAATCCTTCCCAGCTCCCTCTCCTAAAAGTAGTTTTCAAGCATCGCTCTCACGCGTCTTCTGTTCTCTCTCAACGATTCAAACTCATGTCATCTTCAACCACTCGAATTTTCCCCGATCGCGCCCCTTCTGAAATTGCTCAAATCTCTTCAGCACGCATCGAAAAACGCCGTCGCGAGGAAAACAACGAAACCTCACTCTCAATCCGAAACAGAGACGGAAAATTTCAAGTTGTCCACACCCTTCCAAAAATTCGATGGCGCTCCATCTCTCCTATGTGTCTTCTCCACTAGACTCTTTCGCCACAACACACGGTTTCCGCCTCGGTCTCTTTAACACTAGATCTATTCTCAATAAATCCGATCTTATCCTCAACCTATTCACCAAGCAATCCATCGATCTCTTCTGCCTCACCGAATCCTGGCACTCAGATTCCGACGACCTTTCCATTCACCGTCTGCTCTCTACCGGTTGCTCCCTAGTCGAATCCGCCCGCCCCCTCAGCTCATGCCCTTCTAAATTCTCTAATCATGGCGGCATCGTCGCATTCGCGCGTCACCCCGCGTCTCTTCGCAAAATCAATCCCCCTTTCAGTCCTTGCTCTTTTGAATTGCTCACTTGTCGTTATTCTAACCCGATCACTCTAGATCTCGCCATTGTATACCGTCCTGGTTCATCAGCTCCTACAGCCTTATTTTTTACCGAACTAGTTGACCTCCTTTCTCATTGTTCTTTGTCCTCAATCCCTTCACTTGTTCTATGTGACTTCAATATCCGCCTAGACCGCCCTTTTCCGCTCGATCACAACGTCTTTCCGTGATTCCTATCTTGCTCTTCGCCGGTCTCATCTCAACCTACTACGTACCAAATGCAACTCCTTCTGGCAGCATAAAATAATCACTTCATTCAACTCTAAGACTCTCTGGCATACTTTTAACTCAATCCTTGCTCGCTTCTCTTCGCCGTGCAACATCAATGCCAATGATTATTCGTCATTTCTTCAGACCAAAGTATCCACGTTGCTCTCTCACACCCCGGTCTCCATCCTATCCCACTCTGCCCAGTCTAATCTCATCCTCCCGGAACTCTTTCATCTTCTCCCAGTCTCACCTACAGAAGTATCATCTGTCCTCATGTCCTTGCCCAACAAAACCTCACCCGCCGATCCCCTGCCTACTCACATATTAAAATCTATATGCTCATCGATATCCCCATTTCTCACAACCTTGTTTAACTCGTCCATCCGCAGTCGTATCTTCCCTTCACACTGGAAATCCGCAATCGTTCGTCCCCTCCTTAAGAAACAATCGCTCGACCCCTCCCTTCCTTCTAGCTATCGCCCTATTTCACTACTCACTACTCTTTCTAAGCTCTTAGAACGCCTCATCTTAATGCAAATCAACGCTTATCTCTCCTCATCCAATCTCTACCCTTGTTTCCAATCCGCTTTCCGCTCTAATCACTCCACAGAAATCGCCTGCATGAAAGTTTACAGCGACTTACTCATTTCTCGAGACAAGGCTCTATACAGTGTTCTTATCTCCCTCGACCTCTCCTCCGCTTTCGACATTGTCGACCACTCCGTCTTCCTTTCTCGCCCTCGTTATGATTACGACTTTTCTTCCTCCTCCGTAGAATGGTTTGTCTCATATCTATCCGACCGTTTCTTTTGCGTCTGTTCTAATTCATCATCCTCCCCTCCCATCCCTATTTGTTGCGAAGTCCCACAAGGTTCAGTCCTGGGTCCATGCTTTACTCTCTTCTGCTTTGCGATCTCTCTCCGTTTTTAAAACCTTACTCCTTTAACGTCATGCAATACGCCGATGACATCCTAATTTATGCTCATGCACCTGCACATCGCATACACGATATCGGCATTTCTGCCTCCAACTGCTTTCTTCTATCTACGAACGTCTCTCCAATCTCCATCTCGTTCTAAACCCCGACAAGTCCAAAATAATGACTTTCTTAGGCTTCCATTTCGATGATCACATTTCCCTTAAACCCTTTGTCCGTGACAACGGTCCGCTCATCTAACTTAATTCTCCGTGACATCCGCCGTATCCGCCCCCTTATCGACTTCCGTTCTTGTATGTATCTTCTTTCATCGCTTATTTTCCCTAAAATCGATTACTGCCTTAGCCTTTTCGCCAATTCTCCAAAATCCATCATCCTACCCCTACAACGAATAATCAACACCGCCGTTCGAGTGCTCTTTCGTCTCCGTCGCTTCGACCACACATCCACATATTTTGCCCAACTCTTCTGGCCCACCATCCACATCCGCATCAAACTCCGCCTTCTTCTCGTTACCTTTCGCCTCATCGCTGTCGGCTCCCCATCGTTCATCAACCTTCCTTTCTTAGACGATACTCGCCCCACCTCACTATCGCTTCGTTCCTGTCATACCCTCTTACTCCACGTTCCTAATTACTCCAACAACTACGGTCTCCGATCCTTCCTCGTCGCCGCCTCACTCGCCTGGAATCAACTCCCTCTCGACGTCCGCCGCGCCCCCTCCTTTATCATATTCAAACACCTCCTCCGTTCACACCTTCTCGACACCTGATTCACAGTCTTGTTTTTTTGTGGTCATGTAAGCGTGCGCTGGCACGCATTTGCCACGTTAAAATAAATCCTTTTTTATACGTTGTTGCAGCGAACATACATTTTTGCCATAGGAGGATGGATCGCTCACTGATGCGAGAGTTGCTAGTCTCCTGATGAAACCACTTGCCTCCTTTAATTAAATAATAAAATAAATAATTGTTATAAGATTTTCTATAATTTAAATCTATTTAAATTTATTTGTTAAAATAAAAAATTGAAATTTAAAATAAACGTCATTTTGTGAATTGACTAATAAATAACAGACGTTGTATCATAATAAGAATTAGAGGTCATCAGGAGAAACTGCTATGCTATCAGGTTTCGGTCCCTAACTTCTCTACCCAACATAGCAGCTGGGCCAAATACGTGTTAAGGACGTATTTCCTCTGATAAAACTATCTAGTATCTTATTCTAATACAAAGTATATAATTTATTATTCATCCATAAAAATTTGCCACTTAAGAGTTTAAATTTATTCTTTATATTATTGTGTTGATTTATATATTTTACTATTTTCTGCTTGATGTTATTTTTATATTGTTGTATCGATCACTTATTATAGACTTGCGAAATAAAGTTTGAATCGTTTTTATTGAAGCTTTCGACCAAACGGTCCTTGTCAACAGATAAAAAATCAAACAGAATTAAAATGACAGTACAGAGATACAAGTTTTATACTAGGAATACCACGGAAGAAGTCCATTCGTTTACGTGATACCGTCCACAATTTCATGCGATACTGGTAATCGTAGTGACCAGTTAGACTGATTTCCGACCATCGGATTCGCTTCGGAATTTATTAAGATTGATTCTTTTATAAGAAGACGTTGCAAGTTGTTTTCAACACAGATAATCTTAGCTTTTCCAAAGTCAATCCCATGATCGGTCGATAGGACGTGGTTGACAATGGCAGACGAGGAGTCACCCCGTTTTAGCGCATATCGATGTTGATAAATGCGCCTGGAGAATGTTTGTCGGGTTTGTCCTACATAACCCGCGTCACAATCTTGGCAAGGGATGCGGTATACGCCACTTACAGGGAACAATTTTGGTTTCTTTTTGAACATCCCAGATAAAGTGCAACATCTTTTGTGGTAAATTCGAATATTCGTCAATCCTGAGCGCTTTAGATCGTTTTGTAGTCATCTGCTGCACGAGTTGTTGATAAAGGTAGTGCCAATATACGAGGTCAGACTTGGGACTGTGTTTGTTCTAACCTCATCAGGGTTAGATAAGTTCATGCGACGACGTAGGAGTTTTTTGACTGTTTTTCAGCCATAATGATTGCCCATTTTGGGTATCCTCTTTGTGTTAGTTTTTTCTTTATGGTCATTTGTTCGTAAAAAGCGTTTCGTTTAGATGAGCAAATAAGAGCCGGCCGTGTCAACAAAGAAATCGCAGTAGATATTTTGTAGCGATCTGACATATGTGTGTGCCAAGGTGGCGGGCACCAAGAAATACCTGGCTTTCTGAACACTGATGTAATGACGCTGCTATCGTGTCACTTGACTAAGACGTCCAAGGAAATAGAGCTGGTACTGCTCTCGAAACATACATCCCATTGGATTGCAGAGTATTTCCCATTAAGTGAGCTTTCTAATTCATTCAGTGAGGGTTTCTTACTCAGCACCATAAAGACATCGTCGACATATCTCCACCAGTATTTTAGGGACGGTATAAAAGAGGAAACATTCGCCTCCCAGGAATTCATATAGATGTTTGCGAGTGTCGGTCCTAACGGAGAGCAATGGCTACACCATCGATCTGATCATAAATATTTCCATTGAACAAGAATAAATTTTTGGAGGTGCACCATTGTATGAGACTCGACAATTGGGATATTGTAAATTTCGGTGTTGTGCAATGCTCAGTGAAGAGTTTACTTGCCATTTGAATGGAAAGCTCCAGCGGAACGTTCGTGAATAGGGACTTCACATCGGCAGTTGCAAAGAAGTACGAAGATCTGTACACCTGGCTTAAGGAACAGGCAAAGTGAGGTCCATCCTTTATGAAAGACGATGTCCGTGGCATGTTAGAAACGATAAGACTGTTGATCATTTTGGCGAGATTATGACAGAATGAACCGTAGCTAGCGATAATAGGCCTCATTTGAAGAACAGGCTTGTGTATCTTAGGAAGAAGATACATAAAGCTGCTCTTGGATCTGTTGGAAAAAGCCTTCTTGTACCAACTTTCATCAATTGCCTTTGTAGTCAGTTATTCTTTCAACTCCTGATTAAATAGTTTTTCGCGATTAATTGTTGGATCTTTGTTGAGAAGTTTAAACTTGTTTCCTTGAAGTAGACTTATTCCAGATTCTATGTACACATTTTTATAGTAACCTAGTTATTTTTATAGTAAACTAGTTTAAAATATGTATCTATTAAATTATTAAAACGATTTTGAAGAAAGCCAATATCGTTACAAATTGTTGCAATTCTTAAAATTTTATTATTTAATGTATTATATTTTATATTATATGGTATGCATGAATGCTCATGCAAAAATATGTTTCTTGTAAATTTAAATATGTCATCTTTACGATATAAATTAATAGTAGTTTTAGTTAATGTTAATTTAATGTTCATATCTAGATATACACCTTCTTTATCATTAATATTGGTTTTGTTAAGAATAAAGCTTTCTGGGTAATGATAAACCAATATTAATAATCCATAAAATATGTGGATGTGTGGTCGAAGCGACGGAGACGAAAGAGCACTCGAACAGCGGTGTTAATTATTCGTTGTAGGGGTAGGACGATGGATTTTGGAGAAGTGGCGAAAAGGCTAAGACAGTAATCGATTTTAGGGAAACGAAGCGAAGAAAGAAGAGAAATACAAGCACGGAAGTCGATAAGTGAACGGATACGGCGGATGTCACGGAGAATAATGTTAGACAAGCGGACATTGTCACGGACGAGGGGTTTAAGGGAAAGGTGATCATCGAAATGAGAGCCCAAGAAAGTGAGATTGTGGGCTTTGGGGATGATCGATGAAGCAAAATATACAGTGGAGGAGATATGTTTGATTTACGGCGGAGGATCCACATTATTTTGGACTTGTCGGGGTTTAGAACGCGATAGAGATTTGAGAGACGTTTGTAGATAGAAGAAAGATAGTTGGAGGCAGAAATGCCGATATCGTGTATGCGATGTGCAGGTGCATGAGCATAAATTAGGATGTCATCGGCGTATTGCATGACGTTAAAGGAGTAAGGTTTTAAAAACGGAGAGAGATCGCAAAGCAGAAGAGAGTAAAGCATGGACCCAGGACTGAACCTTGTGGGACTTCGCAACAAATAGGGATGGGAGGGGAGGATGATGAATTAGAACAGACGCAAAAGAAACGGTCGGATAGATATGAGACAAACCATTCTACGGAGGAGGAAGAAAAGTCGTAATCATAACGAGGGCGAGAAAGGAAGACGGAGTGGTCGACAATGTCGAAAGCGGAGGAGAGGTCGAGGGAGATAAGAACACTGTATAGAGCCTTGTCTCGAGAAATGAGTAAGTCGCTGTAAACTTTCATGCAGGCGATTTCTGTGGAGTGATTAGAGCGGAAAGCGGATTGGAAACAAGGGTAGAGATTGGATGAGGAGAGATAAGCGTTGATTTGCATTAAGATGAGGCGTTCTAAGAGCTTAGAAAGAGTAGTGAGTAGTGAAATAGGGCGATAGCTAGAAGGAAGGGAGGGGTCGAGCGATTGTTTCTTAAGGAGGGGACGAACGATTGCGGATTTCCAGTGTGAAGGGAAGATACGACTGCGGATGGACGAGTTAAACAAGGTTGTGAGAAATGGGGATATCGATGAGCATATAGATTTAAGGATGTGGGTAGGTAGGGGATCGGCAAGTGAGGTTTTGCTGGGCAAAAGCATGAGAACAGATGATACTTCGTTAGGTGAGACATGGAGAAGATGAAAGAGTTCCGGAATAATGAGGCTAGGCGGGGCAGAGTGGGATAGGATGGAGAACTGGGCTTGAGAGAGTAACGTGGATACTTTGGTCTGGATAAATGACGAATAATCATTGGCATTGATGTTGCACGGCGAAGAGGAGCGAGTTAGGATTGAGTTAAAAGTATGCCAGCGAGTCTTAGAGTTAAATTAAGTGATGATTTTTTGCTGCCAGTAGTTGCATTTGGTACGTAGTAGGTGGAGATGAGACCGGCGTTGAGCAAGTTAAGAATCATGGAATGACGGAGTGATCGAGCTGAAATCACGTCCGAGAGAGCGGTGATAGACTCGAAAAGCATGACGGAGTCGACGCTTTGAGAGTAGGGATTGGATGTCAAACCATGGGGCACGGTGCAAGCGGGCGGTGTGGTGAGGCTTGAAGGGCAATAGAAGATTGAGAATGGATGTGAGTTCAGTGTCGAAAAGAAAGGCGAGATCGTGACGAGAGGAATATGTTATTGTGGGATAGGATAGAGACGATTTGAGTAAGGCAGAGCGGAGAAGGGTGAGGTCAAGATTTCCTTAAGGGCGACGTAGGATTGTAGGTGTGTGAGGAGGGGTGTTGTTGTGAGTGAGATAAAGGGTGATGAAAGAGTGATCGGACAGACTAGGATCAAAAATGGACAGTGAGGTGTAGGCAGCAAAATGATCGGGGACAGCGATGATGCCGAGTGCCCCACCAAAGATGTGTGGGATCATTATAGATCAGTTTGTAATTGTAGTTAGATAGAATGTTGATGAACTTGATGGGCTTGGTGGAAGAGGGGCGGTCGTGGCGGTTGTTGAACTCACCAAGAACTATTGAAGGGATTGAGGACAAAGAACACTGGGATAGAAGGTCAGCTAGTTCGCTAAAAAATAAGGAGGTAAGAGCTGATGAACCAGGACGGTATACAATGACGAGATCTAGAGTGATCGGGTTAGAGGAACGACAATTGTGCAATTCAAAGAAGGTCAGCGAGTTCGGTAAAAAATTAGGAGGTAAGAGCTGATGAACCAGGATGGTATACAATGACGAGATCTAGAGTGATCGGGTTAGAGGAACGACAAGTGAGCAATTCAAATCACTTCCCCTTTCAGTTAAGGACTGAAAGGGGGAGTGATTTTGCGAATAGACGCGGGGTGACGAGCGAATGCGACAATGACGTCATGATTAGAGAATTTAGAAGGGGATTTGCTGAGGGGGTGAGCGTATTCGACTGGTGAGCAACCGGCAGAGAGCAAACGGCGGATGGAGAGGTCGTCAGAATCGGCGTGCCAGGATTCGGTGAGTCAGAAGAGATCGATGGATTGCTTAGTGAATAAGTTGCGGATGAGATCGGATTTATTGAGAATAGATCTAGTGTTGAGGCCGACCCTAATTGACAGATTGAGTAAGATTGCTTCTGGAGCTATCCACTGTTGGTACGCAGACGATGGAGCATGTGTTGGAAAAATCGATGACCTTTTAAAAGTGTGGGAATGTGTCAAGCAGTTGGGCCCGAATTATGGATACTTTGTAAATCCTACAAAATGCACGCTTCTCACACACGACGTAGAGCTGGGGACTAATCTAAAGCGATTTGCAGACGATGCCGTACCTATACATAAAGATGGTGCCAAATACCTAGGAAGCTTTATAGGTATCAGCGAATACGTGAAGTCACGAGTTAAAGAAACGGTCGACGATTGGAACAAGTCACTTGATCAGCTGCATGAGATTGCATCAATCAACGCATTCTCGGCTTATATTCTATTAACAAAGGCATATCAACACCAACAGACTTATTTATTCAGAACTTGCAAAACCACAAACAGTTGGTTTGAAAGATTTCGTTCGCGGCTGTTCGAGCACTTATTACCTCATATGTTAGGTACCGGACCGATTGGAGAGAAAGATAGAATACTAATTACACTTCCGTTCAAATTTGGTGGACTCGGAATTTATAACCCAACCGAAAGAGGAAATGTGGATTACGTGAACTCGTTAAAGATGTTTGAGCTTAATAAGAATAGCTGTCAAAATTCTGTTCTTCTGGATAATCGACGAGATTTGCTGAGCCACATCCGACATTCCAATTTTAGCAGATGGGCTCATATTTCATCAGGTCTCATCCAATCCTCGGAGAGGGATCTTGCTTCGATTCTTAAAAACGCCAATTCAACTGTAGCGTCGTAATGGCTGAATCCAGCGTATGACCTAGCGTGTACATTTCTAACTTCGAAGGAGTTTTAAGAGGATGTTGCAGTACGATATGGCTGGCAACCAAACTCAATGGCAAATAAGTGCCCTTGCGGTGCCGGATTTGATATTACGCATGCCCTGTCATGCCCGACTGGAGGATTTAATTTTGTCCGTCACAATATTGTAATCGATGAAATATCTAAATGTTTAAGCACGTTTTGTAAGTGCGTAATAAAAGAACCCCAACTTAAGCATGTACCTCAATCTATTAAATTCGATAACAATACAACATCGCGAGATAGAGATACAAGGGCAGATATTTCTTGCAACGGCCTATTTGGAATTGCTACAGACCGGTTCTTTATGGATATATGCGTTTTTAACTCTTTGGCTCCGTCGTACTCCCAATCAAGAATATCAGACCCCTTCAAATACCACGAATTAAATCAGCTAACTGAGTCTACGTATTTAATATAATTCGAAAATAAACAAAACATATTAATGCTAAATCAAAATTTAATAATTAAATAATAAAATTAATAATTGCTTTTAGATTTTCTATAATTTAAATTTTCTATAATTTAAATCAAGTTAAAAAAATGAAATTTAAAATAAACGTCATTTTTATAAATTGACTAATAAATAACAGACGTTGTATCAGAATAATAATTAGAGGTCATCAGGAGGAACTGCTATGCTATCAGGTTTCGGCCCCTAACTCCTCTACCCAACATAGCAGCGGGGCCAAATACATGCTAATGATGTATTTCCTCTGAAATAACTATCTAGTATCTTATTCTAATACAAAGTATATTATTTATTATCCATCCATAAAAATTTGCCACTTAAGAGTTTAAATTTATTCTTTATATTATTGTGTTGATTTATATATTTTACTATTTTCTGCTTGATGTTATTTTTATAGTAACCTAGTTTAAAATATGTATCTATTAAATTATTTAAATGATTTTGAAGAAAGCCAATATCATTACATATTGTTGCAATTCTTAAAATTTCATTATTTAATGTATTATATTTTATATTATATGGTATGCATGAATGCTCATGCAAAAATATGTTTCTTGTAAATTTAAATATGTCATCTTTGCGATATAAATTAATAGTAGTTTTAGTTAATGTTAATTTAATGTTCATATAAATAGGAAACTATATAAATCAACACAATAATATTAAAAATAAATGTAAAATCATTAACGGAAAATTTTTATGGATAATAATATTTTTACAAAAAAAGATAAATACAAGAGAACGTTTGTCTTCTTCGTAGATAAATGTCATTCTTTTAGGAGGCTGGCTGCTACCACCAGCCTACCATGTTCTTGCCCTTTGGAGCCGTCGCCAGAATGCTGACAGTATTTCCACGTTGGAGGCGATGCTCACGTTTTGAAGGAGGTATGAAGTGGCATGTGAATCCCCGGCAACGTGCTTCAATCTTTTTCCTATCTCCTTAACAAGAGCCAAAGCGGAAGAGCCCAGTGATCCATAAGTCTCTACTCCAAAATGGCAAAATATGTGGGACATGGTCAAGTTGGCATATTTCAGCCGTTTGCGCTCATCGGCATATGAAACTGCTTCGCCCGCTCCTCTGGCTGTATTTCTAACATTGCTGGCTTCGAGGGTGTCCACGTAGGTTGCTTCCCACATCAAACATTTATCTTCGCGTTAAGGGAAAATGGTGACTCCATCAGAACGTCGACAGTCCGATCTGCATACATTGGATGGCTCTAGAATGTTTGGGGCGTTGACGGTGTTGAGGACTCTGCTTATCGTACTATGCTTATTGTATTATAATATAATACTAGATTATCAAATTTTATCATAGCAAATACGTCATTAGCACGTGTTTAGCCCCATTTTTATATTAAATCGCAAAAATGCAAAATATAATGAACGAATAGTGAAAGTCGAGCATGCATCATTTCACCCGATTATATTATCGACCACAGGAGGGATGGGTCCGACAACGAACGCTGTACTGAAACAAATATCAAGTCAGATATCCACTCGCACTCATTCTTCGTACAATGATTGTATACGAACCTTACGATCAAGGATCTCAACCCTTATTGCAAAGGCTGTTTCAATGTCAATAGGGATGAAACCTTACGCATGTCAGAAAGCAGACATGTCAGAATGCAACAACCAATGATCACACAAAATCACAAATAACGTTTTAAGTTTAATAGTGATAATAATATAAGAGCCCATTTGCGGGTAATCCGTAAATTGTAATTGTATGTTATCAATAATAAATTTTGATTAAAAAAATTATTTAAACTGTAATTACATTTCAAGGGTTGCCCGCAAATAGGCCCTTATATTTTTACACTGTTAATCATGTCAGGCATTCACTTCCCATATCCCAGTGCAAAAGTGAGTCAGTCATATCGTTATTAGAGCGGTAATTGTTAATGATTGGTATCTTTTCTGCACAAACATTATGTATTCTGGATCGTGCGGACCAAATATATTAATATAATATATAATATATTTATTAATAATATATTTATTATCATATTATAATCTGATAAATATTTTAGAATATGACATAATATTGACAATATTTTCAATATGTTTTGAATATCTATGGAATTATCAAAATCAACAATTGGATCATATACATATCTATAGATATATACATATCTATATTTGGTTTTATCTAAGCTACAACCGAATATTTAGCCTATTTTACAAAAATCAGTTTTCAAATTTCTATGAAATTTGTAAAAATCAAACTTCTCCGGCATTGCAATTACTCGTTGACCTAACAACGTTTAAAACGGTTGTTTACATCAATATAGAAAATATTGAAATATTGATTATAAATATACAAAGAAAAAAAATTTAAGTTTTCTTTGTTTTTCATTCTTAAAATATACTGAATTTGTCAAATAATGAATTCGTGTTGTTTGTAGCATCATCATCAAATTTAACAAAACTTACAAGCAGATCATATGAACAGATGACACGTGAATATCAAAAATGAAAAAATTTGCAGTTTCCATTTACAGTTATCGAAATTATTTTATTTTAACTACTTTATCATACATAAAAACGAGCATTAGTTTTTTATTTTTACAATTTTGAGCGGAAATGTATACTCACGGAGTTATCAAAATGTCAAATACTACACGATCTAGCAAACTTTAAATTGAATACTCGTAGTTTTAAAATTTGGATTTTTAAACAATAAAATATAAACAATCTTTTAAGTCTGTATTGATAGTTTACCATCAGACATGCTTGCTCTGAGTCTTAACAGATAATGCTTATAGCGATTTGATTTTGCCGGATATTTTTTTATTTTAAGTCGCTCGATGCAGCTCGATAAATTTTTACAAAAAATTTAGATATTGTCCGTCATTTTTGTAAGTAATGATGCAGATATATTCTCGCTAACTTGGCATATGATTTAGCAAAACAATTAGCATTCATTATTAAACGCATTTTTCAAACCGTATATTTTTAGTGATTTCCAGTAAATGTGCTTTTGTTAAAATTCAATTAGTTATTAAAAAAAATTATTTTACTTACTTTCTATTATTAAATTGATCACTGCAATGTATAGCTTATCTGCATTATCGATTTCCGCTACCGCACATCCGTAACATCCATAATCTTGTTTACTAATGTTATCTATTAAAATAGATATCGTTTCAATCTTGTTGGGCTGAATGTCAATCATTATTTGATTGGCTAATA
This sequence comes from Pomphorhynchus laevis, assembly GCA_012934845.2. NCBI lineage: Eukaryota > Metazoa > Acanthocephala > Palaeacanthocephala > Echinorhynchida > Pomphorhynchidae > Pomphorhynchus > Pomphorhynchus laevis. The sequence continues at coordinate 44,475 of WNNJ02000175.1, forward strand.
CGGTGTAATTATGACCTTTGCTATATACATTTCCATTCTCCGCACATTTTAACCACTAAATTTTAAACACATTTAGAATATTATATATGTACTGTAATTATATAATAGATAATTATATAATATAGAGATCATTACAGTCAACTAAAATAATTAAATCATTTTTAATGGACAATAATTAAATGATTTGCTTGTAAATTAATTTTCAATTGATCAAGATTAAATTATTTTAATTTTAAATGATTAAACTGTTTTAAATAAATTAATTTAATGTCTTGACTAAATTACATTAAAATTATTGTTCAGGACGTTTAAACATCGATGGGAATATAAGTTAGTGTATATACGTATAGACACCAAGTATAGACACCAAGTTATATTAAACTTATATATACGTTAATCATAATGCTGTTCTTAAATTCCTTTATCAACACGTCTAAGAATAATATCTCACCGTCAGTACTTTCTCTTAATCCGTTGTATGTTCAGATCTCTATTATTCAATAATTTGATAATTTATATTCTAGGATCAACTGGCAATATTACAAATGGCATCGTCCACATATCATATCCATTTAGTTAAGTTTGGGATAAACGTATATACCTCTGCATCCCAATGCGTTATATAGGCTTCTAACAGTATGGGTGTCAATGGAGAGCCCATGGCTACTACTCCGTTACTCTGTTCATATGGAAGTCTTTCAAATAAGAAAATGTTATTATTAGTACACCATTTTGATAAGTGTTCCCAATCAGTTGTTGATAATTTAATATTATATCACTTCGACACTAATTACTCAGATGCTAGTAGTATTGTTGGGAGTAGTGGAACATTAGTGAACAATGACAAAACATCCGCAGTCATAAAATAGCATGTTTGGTCACTGTATTTAACTATTTGTTTTGCAAATACAGGCCTGCTATTTATATAAGAAGATACTGACCTCTATAAAGACTTGGTAGTCTGTTTATTTCCTTAACTAGTGCGTGACAAAAACTTTTGTATGAGGCAATTATTGGACGGAATTGACGAGTAGGTTTATGGATTTAAGGTAGAAGATAGAAGAAACTGGCTTGAGCTTGAGACGGCTTTACCTTATCATACCATAATTTAGAAATCTTACGGGATTTTAGAAACACAGACAATTTCAAAAGACAAAATTTTCTTTAATTATAAATTTGAAAACATCGCGAATAGTTTCTCATAATATAACTAGTAACAAAGGCGATGATATTTTATTATTTTGCTTCCAATTTTTTGACGTCGCGATGCTCGTCTTTATCACGGATTGTGATATCATCCAGAAAATTTCAAACATTTTGGTCATTTTTAAAAAATAATGGAAATATCGCGTTTACTTACCGTTACATTCAAATGCAACTTTGTAGTGTTAAATAAACAACCCAATTCGATCTCGGAACCAACAGTTGCGTTTACCGTTGATTTCAATGCTTTTATAGTAATTGCTAAAATGTAAAAATTATTATGCCACTAAGTTAAAAAGTTTTGAGAGATAAAATACAGTGTTCAGAGAGAAGACATAGTTATAATTGTTCAGTCTAATTACACGATAAAATACATAATGATAACATGCACGAATATCAATCGTCAATATACAATCGACGAATATAAAGCGAAGACAAATAATATCTCGTTGCAACCAAATTACACGTATTATCTCGTGATAGTTGTTCGGCATCATACACGAAAGAATAATGGACCCAGTCAGATCGGGAAAACAAATTATAAATCATCCGAATTTATTCGGGATGAGATCCTTCGGAAAAAGGATAATGCGGATTATGTTGTCAATTTTTCTACTTAGCATTCATCGGACGTATACGGCGGCATGGTCATTCTACCGGCTGCCTCGGTTCTAATCAAACGTCTACTTCCATAAATAATTCAGCGTCACTTGATGTTCAGACTGACCACACACTTTTAAAATAGCATTGGGAGGCCTCGTTTATAAAATCTATATCAGTCCGGTTGGGTAGACGAATTCCCATATCTGCTAGGCCTTAGGTAGTTACAACTCTTTCGAGCATGCTGGCTGATATTGCGAGGAACTATCAGAGGAAAGATGCTTGGATCAAACTGTTGATGTTCGCTAAACGGTTATTAGCGTGTCTGTAATAACTGAGGAAAAGGACAACCGAAGTTCGTCTCAGAAGATCAGATAGGCCTGCCCCAAATTCGTTGATATGACATCCTGGTTAGTTGTTAATGTTGTGGAGCGAAAGTGCGACAGACTTGCCAACCGAACTAAAGTATACGGTCGCGAAACCAATAGAAATCGTTGTCGCAGAGTTTCGGAAAAACTCGAAGACGCTAATGTTTATGGAATAGTGCGACAATCAAGTTTTGTCATAACTAAGGTCCAAATACCACCACGAACTAACCAATTAGGCCGGACGCATACACAAGTTCAAATTCACAGTATACCACCTTACGCCTTACTTGTTGTCTCTACGGACATCGTGTTGCCAGCTCTTCGCTCATTTCCCAGTGATTCATCAATTGGATTTGATGGTATCAGTCTACTACATCTTAAAGATCGGACGGCTCCCTCGCGTGGCCCTTCAGGTTATCACCTAGTTCAATCCTTGGACGATTTCATCACCATCGTCCTAAAAGGTTGTTCTATAAGAAATTTTTCTGCGGCTAAGCTTATGGCATTACATAAACTAATGACGGTATTCGCTTGATTGCGGTGGCTTGTACGCTGCGCCTCTTGACAGCAAATATTGCCGCACGTTGGGCATCAATCGATATTCTAGGTGAGTTCGTGACCCGACAATTTGGCGTTGAAATCCACTATAAGTTGAAGCTGTAACTCACGCGTCCAGAAACTTCATCGCGAACTCCTTAGTTTCTTGAATTGCGCTTGCCATGTTGGACTTTCATAACGCGTTCAACACGGTCAACCGTGATCACATTATTGACACGGTTCGCATGAAATTACCAGCTTACCTGCCGTTCGTCAACCTATGCTATGGTGGCGATAGTCAACTTATTGCGGGCGCATCAATAATTCCATTAGCTGAAGGTGTTCAATAAGGAGATCCTCTCCGTTTCCTGCTTTTTTCGCTTGCAGTAAACGATGTTGTCAAACTCTGCCAGTCACCGTTTTGCGTATGGGTATCTCGACGACTGAATTTTGGTGGGTGAGTTGAATACGATTTATCAATTAGGGGACGATAACTGGATTGACATTAAATCCTCAAACGTTGGAGTTAATAATTCGTGATCCTAAGGATCAAATTCAATTGTTGAACTTGAATGCATTCTGACTGATCCCAACGACACTGTCCTCTTGGAACTCCGATAGGTAGCGATTTGGTGATCAATAAAACCTTGAATCAATTTGTATCGCTTTTTCAGAACACTGTCAAACAAATGGTCGATCTATCTAGACAGGATGCGCTGTTTCTGTTGCAATGTAGCTTTAGTATACCAAAGATTTCTCATCTGCTACGCTGTGATCTTTGCTCTTCATGTCCGTCATTAAAGCATTATGACGAAGTCCTAAAGTATGATCTCGCCAACATTTTAAATTTATATACGGGTGATACGGCATGGCATCAAACACCTTTCCGATTGATTTAAGTGGTTTAGGTTTATATTGCAGTGCAGTTATATCACCGCCGACATATTTGTCCTTAATCGCAGACACGTCGATTCTCATGAAGGCGTTTATGGGACCAAACCTTGAGGCAACCAGCGGAGTGGACTGCTCGGATTTCCAAAATAGCGTGCGCAGGTGAGCGGCTATATGAGGGGAAGTGTTGCCAACGGAAAAACATAAACAAAAACGTTGGTCTCGTCCCATGCATATGATCGCAAGTAGTTCACTCTTGTCGGGGGCGATTCTGCTAAATGTCGAGCTAGACTGCCTGGAGCAATAAGAAGGGACTCTGGAGATTTCCTGACGACACTTCCAAAATCGACGGTAGGCACCAGATTGGGCGATGTATCCTTCACAATCGATGTGGCCCTACTATTCAGCATAGAATTTAGCAGAGAATTTACATACTAATGCGGAAATACAAGCGACGCATCGGACTTGCACTGTCTGGAATATCGACACAGCAAATCCCGGCACATTCGACACTCCAAGTTGAACCACATAATTTGAATGGATTTGTCTTCAGCGGGAATACCTTCTCAATTATAGTCGATCGGACTGTGTCGCAGCGATGACAATCGACCGGATAAAGGAACGTTGGTTCCTTGGAAGAATTGTAAAATACGAATTTGGGACGCTTCCTTCATAAAACCTCTAGCGGCGAGTAACGAGGATAAAGCAGTCATTCGGACCGGTGAGGTAGCCGCTTTTGAGGAATGCAAGAAGAAGAAAAAGTACAACGAGATCGATAATAGAATCTATACATTAGTTTCAGTAGCCGTTGAGTACTTGGGTGTCTTTGGCAAGGAAACCTCGTATTTTATCGATAAGATCGGAAAGATGATGTCCAGGACCACAAATTAAATCTATACAAGGCTTTCCTCAGGTAGTGATTAAGCGTAGCGGTTCAGCGAGTCAATGCTGCTTGTATACTCGAGTGCCTAAGTGATCAATCCGTTGCCGATATTTTTTGACGGTGAAAATGAATAAGGGTTGAAAATTACAATCCTGAAATATCTGAAGCAATTACTTACATAAATAATTTAATTGCCATTCTTGTTAACACCACTATACATTCTAATAGACAATGAGTTTTAAAGTAATAAAGATTCATATTTTTGCGTGAGCATTCATGCATACCATATAATATAAAATATAATACATTAAATAATAAAATTTTAAGAATTGCAACAATTTTTAACGATATTGTATTTCTTCAAATTCATTTAAATAATTTAATAGATGCATATTTTAAACTAGATTACTATAAAAATGCCATCGAACAGAAAATAGTAAAATATATAAATCAACACAATAATATTAAATAAAAATAAATTTAAAATCATTAGCGGAATATGTTTATTACAAATTCTTCACAAATTTCTATAATTTAAATCAAGTTAAAATAAAAAATTGAAATTTAAAATAAACGTCATTTTTATGAATTGACTAATAAATAACAGACGTTTTATCAGAATAAGGATAAGAGATCATCAGAAGGAACTTCTATGCAATCAAGGTTCGGCCACTAACTCCTCTTTTAATGATGTTTCATGAGAAACATCATTAAAAAAGTTTGGGATATAATATACATAAAAATTGAAAATCATTTTAAGTTCATTCATCAACGCATTTTGAATTGATATCACTCAAAAATATTAAGAAGACATTTAAACAATATTAAGAAGACACTCTGGAAATTTGTAATTTCTTTCGTTTTGTACGTAGTAATAACACATTGTCGTCGACAACACATTGCCGTCGGAAATCCCTTGGCGAATGGAAGGGGCAAAGCTTGGTATTTGCCCGCATTGTAACAGACCAATCGCACTTACAAAATTCGGAAATGTACGTTTTCACAAGAGTTTTGGGGTTCGGGGCACAGGCAGTAGCTGCGCTTCGATTGTTGATTACACACCCAATATTTCCTCCCATGTCAAACTTACAGCCGAACGTCAAACCTACAAAGGATCTGAAATGGCTTCGACCAACGACGTTTCCCACAATCTGAACGCATATGAAATGCTTCACCGTATTTGGGCATCACCTACGCCGACAGTTAGACGAATCCCTTGAAGTTTACGAAATAAAGCAGCCCGCATTTTTACCAATCTTATTGAGGAGGCACTAGAACAAAAATCGCCATATAGCTGGCTAGTCTTTTGGAGTTCGCAAAAGTGTGCTTATCAGCGCATTCAGGTGATCACTGAAATGTACAAAAACATATAGAGAATGCACTAAAGTCAGCCGAAAACAGGCAGTTTGATACTTCCTTTCTCACGCATGTTTGTGCTCAATAAACGACCCGACATAAACACGACAAATCAAAGACAATGACAATCGAACTTGCGCGACAGGGAAACTACGGCAAGGCAATGAAACGAATATCTTCGCCACGGCTGGCGCCGTCCTCAGAACAAACACACCGTAAGCTCACAGATTTGCACTTACCCGGTAAAGGTATTATAACCTCAATCCCAACAGCAGAACACGGTATTGTCATAGATTCGGAAACCGTTCGTGATTCAATTTTCTCATTCCCATCTGCATCGTCACCAGGTTGTCTGGGTTTAAGAGCCGAACACCTACAAGACATGATCACAGCGGACCAGTCTGGAAAGCTTCTAAGCCGCTTGACACATCTGATAAATTATATGGCAGACGGTGACCTTCCTGTAGATATATCTCGATATTTTGCGGGTGCAGATCTTATCGCTCTAGAAAAACCAAATGGAGGTATACGCTTAATAGCGGCAGGAGAATTGTTACGGATGGTGTGTGCAACGTGTATTTGCACGAAGATGCGCGATAAGTTCACTCAAATATTTCAACCACAACAGATCGGTGTTGGAGTGGCAAATGGCGCAGATTTAATAATTCACCAGGTTCGACGATTGCACGAACAGATGCACACCTCGGAAAATTGGGTATGGGCGAAAGTAGATGTTTCGAACGCATTTAATACAGTTGACAGGCAATGCTTTATTGACGCAGTCGACATTGAAGCACCTTCTATCGAACCGTGGATCAAATGGTGCTACTCGCAACCATCAAAATTACGATTTGGAGCAGCAAAAAGCCTTACATCGTCAGCAGGAGTGCAACAAGGGGACCCTCTGGGCCCATTCCTTTTCGCACTGTCAATCCAACCGATTATTCGGAAAGTCGACTCGATCATAGGTATCGGTTTTAACAAGTGGTATTTAGACGATGGAATAATTGGAGGTGAACCCAAGGCAGTTGCTATCACATTAAACATGATTGCAAATGAGCTGAAAAAAATCGGACTATCAATGAATTGGCAAAAAACCGAATTAATAGGCCACACAGAAGCAATTATCTCAACGCAGACAGGATGGACTCACTCTCCACATACCAAGACTGACGGCAATTTCACACTTTTGGGATGCCCAATTGGATCGCAAGAGTTTGTAGAAGCATATCTCATAAATAGTTGCTTACCAAACCTAGTAAATGACACAGAGCTTGTCGCGTCGCTTCCGGACGCTCATGTGGCTTACCTGCTATTGCGCCACTGTGCTTCCGCTCAACGAATAGCATTCCTAATGAGGAATGTAGATCCAGCAAGCACCGAACTTTTCTGTAAGCAGTTTGATAATGCTGTGATACGGGCGATGGAATTCATCGCTTCAATACAACTGTCAGCGCGAACATGATCTCAAGTTGAGCTCCCACTAAAAATGGGCGGTCCGGGCCTTAGAAGTACAAACAAACACAGAGCGGCAGCCTTTGCCGCAAGCGTCAGCACAGTGGCAGCGTTTGTGAACCAGGATCCAAATACATTTACGAGATTTGTCAACGCGAATGAAATACTTGCGCTACACGGAGCAGAAGTGGAACAACAGGCTTCATCCACAAGACAACATCAAATATCGTTCAAAATCGACTCAGAGAAGCGGAAAAATCTATTAGACACTGGATATGATCGGACAAGGGCCAGACTAATAGCGGTATCACAGCCACATGTGAACGCATGGTCACAATGCGCCCCTAATAGAAGTATCGGCCTAGATCTTACCGACCAAGAATTTACAATTCTTATAAGAATGTGGTTAGGCCTGCAAATTGCTCCAAGTGACTACCGTTGTAGTCGATGTTTTCGAAACACAGATGCTGAGGGCTTCCATGCACTAACTTGTAACTACGGTGGTTTTCCAAGAATGCGTCATAATGGAATTCGTGACGACGTGCTCCAGGCGGCACAATCAGCATGAATGCTTGTGGGTTGCGAGGTTCGCAACCTTGTCCAAAATCTACAAGAACGGCCAGCCGATATGCTGATCTACGGGGATCCTTCAGATGCTATAGATTTCGCGGTAACACATCCACTACAGAAATCCTTTCTTCGCCAGTCAGCTTATGTGCCTGGTTACGCAGCTGCGCAGTACGCATCATCGGTCAAAGATAGGAAGTACCGTGCTAAAATGATTGAGGCGGGATATAACTTCATACCTGCAGTCTTGGAGTGTTACGGCGGCTGGAATATGGAAGGGGAGAAAATCATCAGACGAATCGCCCGATCCTTAGCAATTCGATCATCTATACCATACAGCATCGCATCTGCACGGCTCTTTCAACGAATATCAATAGCACTCATGAGAGGAAATTCAAAAGCTATATTATCTAGCATTGATATGTTTAACCGACCGTATTACGAGATTGCTAGCCCCATAATGGAGAACCCACACGAAAAATGAACCCCTTCCAGATACTTTATCTGGCAGTTGACTCTCTTCCATCGTCCATTGATCAGTCCGCTCCTGGATACATTGAATTTAACAATACAAATGAAGTAACTATCACGCTAACTAATATACCAGGATCCAGTGTCGACACGTCAGTTTTTACAGGAACACATAAATTGTGTTCCTACAGAGATTGTGTACTTATAGAAGAAAACAGAAAATTCACACTAAAAGTATTGAGCTCTGCAATCACAGTAAGGCCCCAAATTCTTTCAAGCAAAATTAAGCCACATTTTGACACCTTTCTGCAACAATGTGACAATTCATCAAATAATAACGACGCTGATGATCCTGAATCTTTACCTATAAACTCACAGCCAGAAACCGAAATTAGTAAACAGACCGTCGATTATATGACACATGACGTACATACATTATCTGATTCTGAATTAACTGACAGTTTATCGAACGCAAATAGTGATAATCATGAATCGAACGGAAGTTTTAATTATGAAACAGAATTATTAACTTACTTTTGTGAAACAGATCAAATAATCATGCCCACTATAAACAAAAAGATGATACCGGAAAAAGGCAGGCTAGTTGTCAGTGGATCGGTTGATTCAGATATTCTAGATGATCAGGCGCTATCTGAAAGTAGTGATAACGAAGAGGAGGAAGTCTAACGCTATCGATTATGGACATTATACGGAGAGGTTAACTATATTCTACATTTTTCTAATTTTAATACCTGGACCTTGTTAAAAAATAATATTAAATATAGTACATTAAATAATGAAAATTTAAGAATTGCAACAATTTGTAAAAATATTATATTTCTTCAAAATCATTTAATTAATTTAATATATTAATATTTTAAATTTGGTTACTATAAAAATATCATCAAACAGAAAATAGTAAAATATATAAATCAATCAAATCAGCTAACTGAGTCTACGTATTTAATATAATTATTAGATAAACCAAACATAATAATAATGCTAAATCAAAAGTTAATAATTAAATAATAAAATAAATAATAATTATTAGATTTTTTATAATTTATATCAAGTTAAAATAAAAAATTGAAATTTAAAATAAACGTGATTTTTATGAATTGACTAATAAATAACATACGTTGTATCAGAATAAGGATTAGAGGTCATCAGGAGGAACTGCTATGCTATTAGGTTTCGGCCCTTAATTCCTCTACCCGAAACAGCAGCGGGGCCAAATACGTGCTAAGGACGTATTTCCTCTGATTAAATTTGATTGTATTGTATCTTATTCTAATTCAAAGTATATTATTTATTATCCATCCATAAAATTTGTGCTAATGATTTTAATCATTAGCAATTGATGATTTTAATGATTAATCATTAATGATTAATGATTTTAATCATTAATGATTTTAATGATTTTAAACCTGTGCCTCTCCATATACCGAAACGCAAAGCATCTGACGGCGCAAAAACCGCTGAGCGAGAAAAGCACCGCCTCTATCAACGAGTGTCAGAGAAGAACAACGATGGGGAGGTGACTGTGGCAATTCGCTTGATTAGCTCTGCCAATAACATTGCCACTCCATACGAACAGCTATTTAACATTATGCGTGCGAAGCATCCAAACAGTGAAACGTCATCACACTCAACGCATACAGATGGTGTTGTGGTCGATTTGCCTCCGGTTACCCGACTGATCATCTTGTCAGCTTTGCGATCGTTACCAAGAGCTTCGTCTTCAGGCATCGATGGGTTAAACGCATTGCACTTACTCGACTTAACTGGACTATCCGCAGGAATAAACGGAAGTCGTCTCATTGATGCGCTGACACATTTTGTAAACTCAGCACTGGTTGAACAGGTACCACCCTCAGTATCCTCGGACTTCTGCGGATCAGAGCTTTTAGCCCTTAGGATGTCAGACAGCGGTATTCGACCTATTGCTATGAAAAATACGTTGCGCCGAATAATCGCCAAGGTTGCAAATCGCCGAGTGTCTGATATAGCGTTAGAATTCTTAATGTCTCGCCAATTTGGAGTCGGTGTAAAAAGAGCAGCGGAAGCCATCTTCCATACAACGCGTAATTCTTTGCGCAACGATCTGACACCGGGATCCGATCTTGTGAAGATCGATTTTCAGAACGCTTTTTACTGTGTAAGCCGGGACGCAATTTTCGAGATAATTTCTAGACGCTTTCCTGTAATTCTGCCATTGATAAGAACTGTTACGCAAAACCGAGCAATCTTTACTTCAGAAAGTTTGTGGTGACTCTCAGAGCATGGAGTACAGCAAGGCAATCCGCTTGGATTTTTGCTATGTTGTGCTGCTATACATGCGGTGATCGAATCGACGATTTCCCCGATTTCAGCGTGGTACATGGACGACTGTACAATTGGGGGTAATAGCACCGAACTGATCTCCGATATTCGTCGCATTGCATATTTAGGTTATGTTCTCGGCTTGGTTATAAATCCAGGCAAATGTGAGGTAATGACAAAGGATTTATCGCTGTACAAAGCGATCGAGTCTGGTCTCCCTGGAGGGAAACTAATCAGCCTAGACGTATCGGAAATGCTTGCAGCTCTAGTGGTCGACAATAAATCGTTTAAGATGAATTTGGAACAAGCAACAATAAAGCTAGATCGAACAATCACACGACTCATGTGTTTGGCTAGACACGATGCGGTGTTCCTGTTACGGAATGCTTTTGCCCTACTAAAAGTAACCCACGTATTACGATGCTCACCATTCTACCAAAGCAACGAAATCCAGAGATACGACGGAATGTTGCCGTTAGTCCGGATTCGATTCGATCTTGATAAGTTAAGATCGAATTGATGTGCGGACCGTCCTTAAACACTAGGCAGAGGTTGTTGCTGAATTGTCGCTGCACTCGTTGGATCCTAAATGGATGCAGCAGCTATAATAGTAGTGCTTTTATTCACAATGTCACACAGGCAACTGAAACGACCAGTGTGTACCTCATTCTACTGATGAGTGTTGCCGGGTACTCATCATTTCGATGCTGAAGTGGTCGTCTAGAAGTGACATGGTGACTGAAAGTCGTGAATCGAAGTCCAGTCTATCAAACAGCACCATTTAGTATAAATGCCGTATTTCGTAAGAAATCCTGGACCGTTGTTTACTCAGCACATCCGTGCACTACTATTATACCTGCCGCATCCATTTAGGATCCAACGAGTGCAGCGACAATTCAGCAACAACCTCTGCCTAGTGTTTAAAGACGGTCCGCACAGCAATTCGATCTGGTTAAGAGCGTAAACTTCAGACAATTAAGCAAAGTGTCGGAAAAGCCTTTATTCACAATGTCACACAGGCAACCGAAACGACCAGTGTGTACCTCATTCTACTGATGAGTTTTGCCGGGTACTCATCATTTCGATGCTGAAGTGGTCGTCTAGAAGTGACATTGTGACTGAAAGTCGTGAATCGAAGTCCAGTCTATCAAGCAACACCATTTAGTATAAATGCCGTATTTCGTAAGAAATCCTGGACCGTTGTCTACTCAGCACATCCGTGCACTACTATTATACCTGCCGTATCCATTTAGGATCCAACGAGTGCAGCGACAATTCAGCAGCAACCTCTGCCTAGTGTTTAAGGATGGTCCGCACAGCAATTCGATCTGGTTGAGAGCGTAAGCCTCAGACAACGAGTACACACCATGGTGTACTCGTAAATAAATCACTATGTTTTCCTCATGAAAAGGCATAAACACCAGGCAGCATTCTATATATATTCATCGGACCATGAAATAGAACCAAATTATTCTCGCCTTATTCAAAGTCGCTACGTATGCCCAGTCATCCTATGTGTGACGACAAATTTTAACAATTGCAGGCGCGTTTTGCTCTTACGGAGCTCATTAGTACTGTGACTACAATAATCATTCATTAGAATGTTGCCTGGTGTTTATGCCTCCTTGTGGGGAAAACGGTGATTTATTTATAAGTACACCATTGGGTGTCCCAGGGCAAATGTAACATCAAATTATATTTTATATTTTTGTACCCTTGAAGATACCCTTGTAAAACATCATTTCTATAAAAAGGAATTTAGTGTCTGATGCATGGTTAAACTGCAATACGCCTTGACATGCACAGAGTTCATGCTCAATGCTTTTCAAGCTTTGAACACTGTTTAAGCGTGTGTTAAGGTACCTATGGATGATTATTGTAGTCACGTTACTGATGAGCGCCGTAAGTGCAAAACACGTATGCCGTTGCATAACTGTATTCATCAGAATATTGTATTTATAGTACGTCTCAATTTATTTTTTCGGGCTTTCTTTCCAAATTCATACAATAGTCGTCCTTCGTAATCGCTTAGAAATCGCAACAAAAATTGCATTTTTCAGAAAGGTTATATTTTAATTAATGTCATCAATACATATTGAATAGCGATACTACAAATGTAACCAGGGTATCGTATGCATTCATGACTACTTCATGTCGAATAAGGAAATCATTATTATAGCAAATTCAAAAGAAGAAAATAATAACAGCAATAATAGTTTTATGGTATTATTAACAAAAATATATAATTTACCTTTTAAAAACCGCACTGAAAATAGCATTTCTTTAGAATGTACTCCATTTGTATATCTACACTTGTACTGTCCATCATCCATTGATGTACCATTAATGATAAGAAATGAAACATTATTCGAATCATCCATTAGAATACCTTCGCGAAACCATTGATAGAATTTTGCATAAACATTTAACTTATCGGTGCAATTAAGTTGCAAATTGCTCTCATATTCTGCTGTGATCCTCTGGATTTTATTCAAACCTTTAAAAAATGCTGAACAATATTCTGGCTAATATACCATATATTAAAATTATATAAAACTGACAAATAGATTGCTATGTATTAAACTGACAAATAGATTGCCATGTATCAGTCTAAAAACTCTCTTCATCGACCCACCATGAGAGCAAAATATGGTGGCAAAGTACATTTTATTACAAATTGTTAACTTGGTATCAATAAAAATACTTTATATCATTGGAGAAAGAATGATTAACTATGAATTCTTCCGGGTCTTTAACTTAGAAATTGGGTGAAGAAATTTAAATTTTTATTTTCTGTTAAATTTGTTCGTGAAGAAGGCGTAAGCCGAAACGTAAATTTTAAATTATCCTTCTTTCAATTTCCAGATTTTGCGTAGTTTATTTGATCAGAGTTGCGTTATTATTATATACTGCAGAACTTTCGCCGCGTTACGGCTTCCTCAGTGGCTCATTGTAATTAACTTGAATACTTTTAACTTTTCGTCAAGATTTCCAGATTATATTTTTACATTTAAATTTGTAATTAAAGCCCAATTTTGGATCCTGACTTGCAGTTAATTAAAACACCCAAACGCCAAGCGGCAGGGATGTTGGTTAGTATTTCCAAGACTGTCTCTATGTGCTCGTATCGGATTCAGTTGCCAATGTCAATCCGGATTGGAGAAAATGTTCTTCCTGATGTGGAGCATTTCAAGTATCTTGGGATATTGTTCTCGAGGAACGGCAGGAACATCAAGGAGATTGAGAAGCGGATTTGTGCAGCAAACGCAGCAATGCGTTTTTCGTACAGGTATGTCGTGGTGAAGCGGGAGTTGAGTCTTCGGGCAAAGCTTTCGGTTTACCACGCAATCTTCGTTCCGATTTTATCTTAAGCTATGGTCATGAGCTTTGGGTTATGACCGAAAGTATAATATCTTGGATACAGGCAACCGAAGTGAGGTTCCTTCGCGGTGTGGTCATTCTTAGCCTTAGAGATAAGGTTATTAATTCGGTCATCCGAGATGGACTCGGAGTAAAGTCGCTGCTTCTCCACATCGAAGAAAGTCAGCTGAGGTGGCTAGTACACGTCCTGAGGATGTCTAAGGATCGCCTCCTTCGGAATTTTCCAGGCCTAACTCTCTGGAAATAGACCTCGAGGTAGACCTCGATACCGCTGGAGAGATCAAATCTCGAAACTAGCCGAAGACCGCCTAGGGATATCTGAAACAGAACTCTGGTCTGTCGCTTAGGATCTCGATGTCTAGAGTAGTTTTGTTCGTGCACTGCCTCCACGACCCGACACCCGTATCAGTTGTTGACAGGAAAATTTTTTTATTATATTATTTGTTTTTTCTTGTCAAGAAATTGTAATATTATTGGAAATTAAAAATAAAATTTTGTTGTTATTATAAGTTTGAAAATTTCTAAAATTAGATTTAAGATAGATTTCAATATGACATTTACTTCCGCATATGACAACATTTTCACTTCAAAAATGTTGCACCATTTTTGTCGCGATCAAAAATGACGAGTCGCTGTCAAAAATCGCGACACGTCTATCATCTGTATTTCCATATGGACGTGATTGCAACCTGGCTATTCGGTTTAAAACGACTTCCTTAACGTTCAATTGCAATAAGTTAATTGTTATTCAATACAGAAATTTGTATTATCTCTTTTAGTTTTTTTACATTTTCTTTTAGGGTAATTTAATATTTAATTAATGGAAATCAATACAGGTAATTACCTTTAATACAGGTAATACAGCGCAGGTAATTTAATACCTGCGCTGGAATTTGCCAGTGCTTTTGTTAATGATCCTTTTTTGTGAAGCTGTAGTACTGATTTAGTACTCTATGATGTTACTAGAAAATTTTCTAGTGCATCATTCACATTGATTCATTCATTGATTGCCGTCTGCCAGTCCTCCTCTGCATCCAGTAATGGGAGGGATCTGGTACTGATGAGTCATTGTGATGACGAAACGGCATTCGTCATTCTTTCGCGTCTGGCTTACATGTTTTACAAGAAATTCACGCGGAATGGTTAAATAAATGCTAGCCGATAGAAAAGAGACCAGTGTTGGCATTTGAAAGTGCTTTGGCTAATGATCCTTTTTGGTAAAGCTGTAGTACTGATTTAGTACTCTATGATGTTACTAGAAAATTTTCTAGTACATCATTCACATTGATTCATTCATTGATTGCCGTCTGCCAATCCTCCTCTGCATCCAGTAGTGGGAGGGATCTGGCACTGATGAGTCATTGTGATGACGAACCGGCATTCGTCATTCTTTCGCGTCTGGCTTACATGCTTTACAAGAAATTCACTCGGAATGGTCTCACTCTCCTTATATTACAATATGATATAATTACTTCATTATATTATTACAATATCACGAAGCATATAGTAATACAGATTGTAAAAATACTTCCAATTCTTAAAATTTCATTTTTTAATGTATTATATTTTATATTATATAGTCTGCATGAATGCTCATTCAAAAATATGTTTCTTGAACATTTAAATATGTCATCTTTACGATATAAATTAAAAGTAGTTTTAATTGATGTTAATTTAAATAACGTTATTTTTAATTTAATGACATTACGTAGTTAAATAACTGTTTATTTTTTAACAGTTATGAACATATTCATAAGTTATGAAAGATGAACCTATTCATCAGTTATTTCATTAGTTATAAAATTTTCTGTACATGTGAAGATTAAAGCTGTGGGTCATACATGTGAAAAAGAAAAATCTCTGGCTTTTTAATTTGCCAATTGAAGATGAAAGTTATCATGTATCAAATAATGAATTCACGGATGCGTTAGCAGGACGATACGGCTGGTACTAATAAATTAAATTAGATACTGAGTCTACTTATTTAAAGATAAATAATAAATAATTGTATAGGATTTTATAGAATTTATATCAAGTTAAACTTATAATTTAAATTTAAAACAAAAGTCAATTAAATGAATTGACTAATAAATAAGAGACATTGTATAAGAATAAGGATTATATGTAATCAGAAAGAACTGCTATGTAATCAGGTATCGGTTCCCTATTCCTCGATATCTTTATTATTTATAAAGATAAATAATAAATAATTCTATAAAATTTTATAGATTTTATATTTTTATCGTTTAGTTTTTTCTATAATATTTTATTGTATAGATTGTATTGTATAGACTATCAAATCATCTAATTGAGTCTACGTATTTAATATAATTATTAAATAAACAAAACATAATAATGCTAAATCAAAATTTAATAATTAAATAATAAATTAAATCAGCTAACTGAGTATACGTATTGTTATATAATTATAAAATAAACAAAACATAATAATGCTAAATCAAAATTTAATAATTAAATAATAAAATTAATAATTGCTTTTAGATTTTCTATAATTTAAATCAAGTTAAAAAATAAAAATAAAAATAAAAAATAAAAAATAAAATTTAAAATAAACGTCATTTTTATGAATTGACTAATAAATAACAGACGTTGTATCAGAATAAGAATTAGAGGTCATCAGGAGGAACTGCTATGCTATCAGGTTTCGGCCCCTAACTCCTCTACCCAACATAGCAGCGAGGCCAAATACATGCTAATGATGTATTTCCTCTGAAATAACTATCTAGTATCTTATTCTAATGCAAAGTATATTATTTTTTATCCATCCATAAAAATTTGCCACTTCAGAGTTTAAATTTATTCTTTATATTATTGTGTTGATTTATATATTTTACTATTTTCTGCTTGATGTTATTTTTATAGTAACCTAGTTTAAAATATGTATCTATTAAATTATTTAAATGATTTTGAAGAAAGCCAATATCATTACACATTGTTGCAATTCTTAAAATTTCATTATTTAATTTAAATAATTTTGATTATTATACTATCGAGTATCTTATTCTAATACAAATTATATTATTTATTATCCATCCATAAAAATTTGCCACTTAAGAGTTTAAATTTATTCTATTTAATTGTTATAAGACTTTTTATAATTAAATCAAGTTAAAATAAAAAATTAAAATTCAAAATAAAAGTCATTTTTTTGTATCAGAATAAGGATTATAGATCATCAGGAGGAACTGATGTACAATCAGGACGAAAAAAACGTCCCTTACAATAAGAAATGTGCGTAGAAAACCAAATTAGCTAACTGAGTCTACGTATTTAATATAATTATAAACTAAACAATACATAATAACGCTAAATCCAAATTTAATAATTAAATAATAAAATTAATAATTGTTTTTAGATTTTCTATAATTTATATCAAGATGAATTATAAACTGAAATTAAAAATAAAAGTCAATTTTTATGAATTGACTAATAAATAACAGACGTTGTATCAGAATAAGAACTAGAGATCATCAGGAGGAACTGCTATGCTATCAGGTTTCGACCTCTATTCATCAAGTGATGCCGAATAAATGTCAATGATGACATTTATTCGGCATCAATGATGTCAAAAATGTCAATGATGACATTTTTATTGATGAAACGTGCTTATCTAGTATTTTATTCTAATACAAAGTATATAATTTATTATTCATCCATAAAAATTTTCCGAAAAATTTTATTATCCATAAAACTTATCGGCTTCATAGTTTTAATTTTTTAATAATATTTTGTTGATTTATATATTGTAAATTTAATATTTTAATATTTTGTTGATTTATAATTCTCCATTATAAGAAAAAGAAGATATTTATCAAACTTGCTATACTAAAATAGAAATTTTGTACCACCATGTATTATGTACTGCTATATCGGCACTTTTCTCTTTAGTTTTAATATGAGAATGACACAGGTTGATTCGTTTACTCATTTGCTGTTTTCAGATTTTTAAGTAAATATTAATATTAAAATATTTATTTTACTTTATATAATGCAAAATACATAAACTCATTAACTGATCTCATCCATCAATATATTCGTTCACTTTTCCAAACTTCACTGCCTCAATATATCCCAAGGTATCAATTTTCGTTTATTATCTTAACTTTTGTCTATGCAAAACTAACTATCCTTCATAAATAAAAATTTATTCTCTAGAATATATGGCTAATTTTCTTGAAAAAACTTAAAAATAAATATCATAAAAATCGAAAACGATTCGAATTGTTTAATATAATTACAAAGTTAATAATTTTAACGAATTAAGTTACAACGAACCTACTAACAACGAATTTTCGAACATCGAACTCACGACTAAAGAAAAACAAACTTAGAATTTCAAATCGCGTAAACTGGCGCCACATACAATATAAGTTGAGTGACTTATTAACAAGTGGTAAAAAAACTTTTGTTTCAAAAAAGTTAGACTTGGATTGATAATACTTATTACGATACATTACAAATTATATTACAATACAAATTTACTACTACTTTGACGATATACTACTTTGAAAATCGACTCATTGTTTGTCGACCCTTTGACGAAACTTTATCAAAAATGGCAAAAATAAATAAGTCTAGAGCCAAGAAAAGCGTCGCTTGTACACATATCGACATCTCCAGCGCTAAATTTAGTTTTGACTTAGTAAATGGTGATCCTGTCTATGAACGTCAAAGTCGAATGCAGTAAATCTGGATACAATGTATGGACAACCGTCGCAGTGGCGGCAAGATGATCCAAATACATATTGTCAAAGGAATTTGTGTGCGGATTCTGTGCTTTCGAATAGTTACCGTTGGATACAAATTACAATCATTCTGAGCAGACTTCAGCCGCAATTGTGAGTGAAACGCATTCTGACCAGCTATCAGTATCTAATACTTATGACGCAGACAAGCGTATCACTCAATCTTGTCAAAATGCAAATAATCGATTGTACTGCGATATCATTCCTGGTATTCATTCAAAATATCCGGCTTGCCTAGAAAACACACTATTCCGATATGATAATGATACGATTTTTGTCGATTACAACATTAACTCTCCCTAACATTCCTTTAGCGGGAATATGCGTCTTCGACATCAATATGTAAATTTCGTATTTCCTTCTGTGGAATAAAAAGCAACGATCAAAATAGTACCCAAATTAATAGTACAGAATCTTTTTAAAAATGATAAATCAGACTGTCGAAGCACACTAACATCAAATCATACATGTTCGTCTTCAGTTTCAAATACCAGCTCTTCTATGTGTTATAATCCTCACAAATCATTTACCTCAAATGTTCCTTCATCCAACCGTAATTTCAAAACTTCATCAGAAGTAAGCGGTATTATTTCGCCAATGCACTTGTTCAATTATTCCTATCCAACTCGTACTCTTCCTTCGTCTGCAACCAGAATATTTAAGCCTACTACGGTCAATCCTACAGGTTCCCAACATAATCGAAAACGATTCCCCTCATGTGGTAAGTGCATTATTATATCGAATGTTGAGGTCTCCTACTCCTCTTTCGCTCAAAGACGCCTTGACACTGAAATCTTTGCGTTTCGATCTATCCTTTCGATAATCTTAACTGCTGATAATCCATCTCTCTTCAATGGTATCTCTCAAATTTCTATACATCGCCTTACATCAAGCATTTCTGCTTCCCACTTAGCTGGTCCTCCACTCTTAAAAGTGGTTCTCAGTGATCATACTCAGCAACGTCGATCCTCTCCCGACGTTTTAAACTCTTCTCCTCATCATCTACTTGTCGCATCTTTCCTAATCGGTCCCCTATGAAATCACTAAGATTTCCTTTGCTCGTAAATAAAAACGTCTACGTGAAATAAAAGGAGAATCTTCCCTTACAATAGGAAATGGAAATGAAAATTTTCGTGTTGTTCACAATCGTCCAAAAATTTGATGGCGACCAGTTTCTCCTTTTCGCCTTCTTCTCTAGGCAACTCTGATTATCGTTCTTATCGCATTTGTCTTCTCAGCATATGTTCTATCCAAGATTAAACTGACCTTTATCTCAACACATTTGCCCAAAAACCGCTTGACATCTGCTGTATAAATGAATATTGGCCTACCCGTTGTGATGATCTCGCTATCCGTCGTCTACGTTAAACAGGAGTCTCTCTCGTTGATTCTGCCCGCTCTTCGAATTACTGTTGGATTGTCACCTTTGCCAGCACTTTTTCGTCTCTCATAAAAATTAATTGTTCTCTGGAACCTAATCTTTCAAATTACTTATTTTTATATCATCTTATCCTTTTCCACTTGAACTCGTTATCATATATCGTCATAGATCTTTCCATCCTTCATCCAACTTATTCAATGCCAAATATTCAAAATTATATGCGATAACCTACAAGATGATTTTACCAAACGATTGTGTGAGTATTTGTACAGATTCAACTATGTCAACGCAAGCTCGACTGCCGTAAACAAACAGATCAAGGATAACTAACCTTACAATCCACGAATCATCGCCCAGATGAATAATATATCAAGCAAAACAAACCTAAGCATCAAGGAGACTACATCCAGCATTACTAAACGCGTGTCACACGAGTATCCTTTTAGATCTATGAACAAATAAGATTCACGCTTCGGCATAAATTTGCTGAAGACTAGACAGGAACTACATGAAATGACACAATAATCACTGCTGCCAATTTGGGAATGATAATGTAAGTATACAATATCACCTATACACTTGATAAATACAAGATCTAAGACTGAAATGGGACCATATGTACACATGGGCTTGCGAACATTCTGGACATGAATATATTAATGATAACAGAAAGTTAGAATATTTAGTTATATTATATTATCATAACTTTCATATTAAGAAAGTTAGAATTATTTTTCAACCACATAACATTCGCCGGATGAACAATCTTCCCATTCTATACTTTGAAAATCAGTCACCCACAAGCAGGAAGAAACAACAAGCAGCAACAAGTTATGATGAATTTTAAATAACTTAAACTTCAGAGAAACAAATAAAGATCGATATAATGCAAATGTAAACACCGATAATGGCCACTAATAGAGAATGACAGGGATTAGAACGAGCAGTCTTGATCATATCCAATATTTATCTGTAACACTGACAAGTTGTGCCGTATGTAAGCAGTAACAACACAACGTCTTCCTAGACACGATCCGCTCTTAAATGAATGAAACCAAATTTCAGTGATACAGAAGAGAACTACGATAACCAAGTTTTTCAATTCATTAAACTGAGCTAAAAGACTCCTGACATTCAAAAAATCGACCACAATATTAGGTATTTTCAAATCTTCCGATTTAGAACTAGATGCTACTAAGAATCTAGTCACAGCAGAAAAGTCTATTGAATCCCTCACACTAAAGTGAGTGTGATCTTAATGTTGAAATACGTATACGTAGTTATCTCATCTAAATTGTGCAAATAAATTGGTGTCTTTATTCCGCCAAAAATAACTGAATATATTTCTGAATATATTATTTGCAAAGAAAAATGTGGCACTATATTTGTGATACTAAAAACCGGCAAAATTTAATTTAATTTTTCATTTGCGATCAGAGCACCCGCACTCCGTTGTCAATTTGAATGTTACTGGTCGATCCCAGTACTTCAGATAAGCTCGAAAGCAAAATCATATAAATATTATGTCAGAGTGGTTATTAGCAAATTTATTGGTTCTGATGCTGAAATCATCGACCGATGTTTATTAAATCAGTCAATGAGCCCGGTAATATACAAATAAAATTCGTCAATAAAATTTTTGAAATAACTGATTTGTAAACAACAATAAATTTGCATTTGATTGTGAGCGTGTCTTTTTTTTATTAAAAGCGTGTCATAAAATAAGACGTCAATTCTTATTTAAGCCATTCGAATATACACGGTAACTGTCTGGTATGATTTGCCACGATTGGTTTATTTCCGAAAACCTTAAAATTTGCGAAAATATACATTTGTAATTTGAACTTAAAAAGTTTGAGATCTAAAGTAAATACAATCAATCCAGTTCCAGATCAATCCAGTTCCAGATCAATACAGCAAATTTAACAGTTTTAATGCACAAGGACGTCGATGAGAGGACGAAAGAAGACAGCAACGACCGACACCAACTGTGCTCAACTACAAGTACAATGCTCGACACACGACTGGAGCGTCTGGACTACAATCGCATGCGACAGCAGTAAGTCTAAAGAAGACTTCATATGCGGCTTTTGTGCCAACAAACTCATACGCGACCTCTCCCATAAGAACATATTAACCTCCAACGTGTCCACTCAAACCACCCCAGTCGTTTCTGATATCCTATGTCAACCCACATATCATGTCATCACATGCACTTCTAATCCCATGTCTTTACTTCACGACACCCCCGTATCTTCACTTCTGTCTCGTTTCTCAATAACCTACATCCCTCAATCAAAATCACCTCCACAAACCTCCACAATCTTTCGGCTCATAACCTTTCCTCACATCGCTTGCCACCCTCTATATAATCCAAATCATCTTTGTCTTCCACTGTCAAACCTATTCCCTTGATATCCTAAACTCCCAGCTCTCCTATCGTGATCTCACCAACTCACGTTACTCGTCTTCCTTTACGGAAACGCTTTCATTCTCGCGATCGTTGCATCATCGTCACTAATATCACTCCTTCCACCTCTTTATCTCTACAAGCACGTCTCGACCACGATGTTTCCGCATTCAGATCCATCCTCTCGTCTCTTGTTCCTGCGGATAACCCATCTTTTTTCAACAACATCTCTCCTGTCGCATTCATCCGCCTAAACAAATCTCCTCAATCTAATCCTTTCCAGCCTCCTATCCTATAAGTTGTTTTCAAGCATTGCTCTCACGCGTCTTCTGTCCTCTCCTAAGGATTCAAACTCATGTCCTCTTCAGTAACTCGCATTTTCCCCAATCGCACCCCCTCAAAAATCGCTCAACTCTCATCTGCCCGCATCAAAAACGCCGTCGCGAGGAAAACGGCGAAACATCTCTCTCCATCCGAAACATCAACGGAAATTTTCAAGTTGTCCTCACCTGCCCAAAAATTCGATGGTGACCATCTCCCCATGTGTTTTCTCCACTAGCCCCAACCACCACTACACACGATTTCCGCCTCGGCCTCCTCAACACTATATCTATTCTCAATAAATCCGATCTCATCCTCAACTTATTCACTAAGCAATCCATCGATCTCTTCTGCCTCACCGAATCCTGGCACCCTGATTCTGACGACCTCTCCATCCGCCGTTTGATCTCTGCCGGTTGCTCACTAGTCGAATCCGCTCGCCCCTTCAGCAAATCCCCTTCTAAATTCTCTAATCATGACGGCATTGTTGCATTCGCTCGTCACCCCGCGTCTATTCGCAAGATCTCTTCCCCTTTCAGTCATTGGTCTTTTGAATTGCTCACTCGTCGTTCTTTTAACCCGATCACTCTAGACCTCGCCATTGTATACCGTCCTGGTTCATCAGCTCCTACATCCTTATTTTTTACCAAACTCGCTGACCTTCTCCCTCACTGTTCTTTGTCCTCAATCCCTTCAATCGTTCTTGGCGACTTCAACATCCGCATCGACCCCCTCTTCCACCGAGTCAATCAAGTTCATCAACATTCTATCCAACTATAACTATAAACCCATCTCCACTGACCCACCACATATCCTCGGTGGGGCACTCGACATCATCGCTGTCACCGATCATTTTGCTGCATACACCTCACTGTCCATATCTGATCCTGGTCTATCCGATCAATTTCTAGTCACCCTTGATCTCACTCACAACCACACCCCTCCTCACACACCTACAATCCTACGTCGCCCTTGGAGAAATCTTGACCTCTCCCTTCTCCGCTATGCCTTACTCAAATCGTCTCTATCATATCCAACAATAACATATTCTCCTCACGATCTCGCCTTTCGTTTCGACTCTGAACTCACATCCATTCTCGATCTTATATTACCATTCAAGCCTCATCCACACTGTCGCTTGCACCGTGCCCCATGGTTTGACATCCAGTGCCTACTCTCACAGCGTTGACTCCGTTATGCTTTTCGAGTATATCACCGCTCTCTCAGACGTGAGTTCCGCTCGATCACTCCGTCTTTCCGTTATACCTATCTTGCTCATCGGCGGTCTCATCTCCACCTACTACGTACCAAATGCAACTCCTTTTGGCAGCATAAAATCATCACTTCATTCAACACTTAGACTATGGTATACTTTTAATTCAATCCTTGCTCGCTCCTATCCGCCGTGCAACATCAATCCTTATGATTATTCGTCATTTCTTCTGAGCAAAGTATCCACGTTGCTCTCTCACACCCCTGTCGCCATCCTATCTCACTCGGCCCCGCCTAGCCTCATTCTTCCGGAACTCTTTCATCTTCTACATGTCTCACCTAACGAAGTATCATCTGTCCTCATGTCATTGCCCAGCAAAACATCACTTGCCGATCCCCTGCCTACCCACATACTTAAATCCATATGCCAATCGATATCCCCATTTCTCACAACCTTGTTTAACTCGTCCATTCGCAGTCGTATCTTCCCTTTCACACTAAAAATCCGCAATCGTTCGTCCCCTCCTTAAGAAACAATCACTCGACCCTTCCCTTCCTTTTAGCTATCGTCCCATTTCACTACTCCCTTCTCTTTCTAAGCTCTTAGAACGCATCATCTTAATAAAGATCAACGTTTATCTCTCCTCATCCAACCTGTACCATCCTATCCAATCCGCTTTCCGCTCTAATCACTCCACAGAAATCGCCTGCATGAAAGTTTACAGCGACTTACTCATTTCTAGAGATAAGGCTCTATATAGTGTTCTCATCTCCCTCGACCTCTCCTCCGCCTTCGACATTGTCGATCACTCCGTCCTCATTCATCGCCTTCGTTATGATTACGGCTTTTCTTCTCCCTCCGTAGCATGGTTTGCCACATATCTATCCGACCGTTCGTTTCGCGTTTGTTCTAATTCATCATCCTCCCCTCCCATCCCTATTTTTTGCGGGGTCCCACAAGGTTCAGTCCTAGGTCCCCTGCTTTTCTCTCTTCTACCTGGCGATCTCCCTCCGTTAATCAAACCTTTTTCCTTTAATGTCATGCAATACGCAGGTAACATCCTCATCTATGCTCATGCACCTGCACATCGCATACACGATATCGGCATTTCTGCCTCCAACTGTCTTTCTTCTATCTACGAACGTCTTTCCAATCTCCATCTCGTTCTAAACACCGACAAGTCTAAAATAATGTGGATCCTCCCCCGTAAACCAAACATGTCTCTTCCCACTGTATCTTTTGCCTCATCGATCATCCCCGCAGTTCACAATCTCACTTTCTTAGACTTTCATTTCGATGATCACCTTTCCCTTAAACCCTCCGTCCGTGACAAGGTCCGCTCGTCTAACTTAATTCTCCGTGACATCCGCCGTATCCACTACCTTATCGACTTCCGTTTTTGTATTTCTCTTCTTTCATCGCTTCTTTTCCCTAAAATCGATTACTTCCTTAGCCTTTTCGCCAATTCTCCAAAATCCATCATCCTACCACTACAACCCCTCTCGACGTCCGCCGCGCTCTCTCCTTTATCACATTCAAACATCTCCTCCGTTCACACTTTCTCGACACATGATTTACTTTTTTGTTTTGTTGTGGTCATGTAAGCGTGCGCTGGCGCGCATTTTGCCACGTTAAATATATCTTTAATAATATCTGTGGTTATCTTAGTTTACTTTTCAGCAACTTCTTCGTAATTTTATAGTCATTTCTTATATATTTGTTGTTTAAATCCTACCTTGTAGTATCATTGCGCTGTTTAATGCATAGATGAGATAAATCGTCGATGCCATTTTTATCATTTGGGATCACTATTATACAGGTCACCCTTTACACTTATAAGCAACTGACTATCTTTATTTAAAAGACATCGAAATTTTATTCAAGATGATAACTTGATATGCAAATAGTAGAATCGACGCCGGATTGTAATATTCACTTTGACTTTCATGTTAAATTCAAACTTCATCGCAATTGATTAAAAAGATAAGGTAAATAATTTGGAAAGCAGACTTTGCTCTTCTTTCTAAATGTAAGACACAATTAAAAACAATTGTTATGTAAATTAAGCAGACCATACTATCAATCAGTAAACTGTCTGAGCGTAAAATACGTTCGAGATAACTCTTTCCTATTAAGAAGGTGCACAAATGTCCAACAATAAGCGACTATTTTTCGAAGACAACATAAGCTTCCCAATATGTAGTGTAATCAATAAAAAGGATAACTTATAATTCTGTGAAAATTTGTAAAATTTGTATTTTAGAGATATTTAATAGGGAAAACAAAATATCATTATGTTTGATATACTTATATTAGTGACTTGATTATAATAGCAACAGAATATGAAATTTTATATGAAAATGCTAATGGGTTAATTCCTTTTATACTTATATTTAAATTTTCAAAATACACACCAATTTTCAGGTGGCGATCTTGTAGAATTGTTTTCTAAGTAGGTGTCGACCAAAATATTTCGAGATAATATTTTAATTATACTTTCAATATTTATGAACTATAAATAGATTGTTCAAACATTTAAGATCAAATAAGCTAACTGTGTCTACATATTTAATATAATTATAAAATAAACAATACATATTAACGCTAAATCAAAATTTAATAATTAAATAATAAAATAAATAATTGCTATAAGATTTTTTATAATTTAAATCAAGTTAAAATAAAAAATTGAAATTTAAAATAAAAGTCATTTTTATGAATTGACTAATAAATAACAGACGTTTTATCAGAATAAGGATTAGAGATCATCAGAAGGAACTTCTATGCAATCAAGGTTCGGCCATTAACTCCTCTACCCAACATAGCAGTGGGGCCAAATACGTGTTAAGGACGTATTTCCTCTAATGAAATTTGATTATATAGTATCTTATTCTAATACAAAGTATATTATTTATTATCCATCCATAAAAATTTTCCGCTAATGATTTTAAATTTATTTTTAATATTATTGTGTTGATTTATATATTTTAGCATTTTCTGTTTGATGGAATTTTTATAGAAACCTAGATTCAAATTTGTATCTATTAAATTATTCAAATGATTTTGAAGAAAGCCAATATCGCTACAAACTGTTGCAATTCTTAAAATTTCATTATTTAATGTAATATATTTTAAATTATATGGTATGCATAATGCTCATGCGAAAAAGTGTTTATTGTAAATTTAAATATGTCATTTTTACGATATAAATTAAAAGTAGTTTTAATTGATGTTAATTTAATGATCATATCAAGATATTTTTCCGATTGTGGCACGATATTATCCTCACAGGTATTGATCTTATTTTTGATACAGCAGGACGCTACTAATCAGTCTGGGTGGGTCTCATCAGCTGCTGACCCAGACCTACATTTCACGTTTCGACCCTTAAGGGTCGAAACGTAAGAAGGGTCGAAACGTAAGAAGGGTCGAAACGTGAAATGTAGGTCTGGGTCAGCAGCTGATGAGACCCACCCAGACTGATTAGTAGCGTCCTGCTGTATCAAAAATAAGATCAATACCTGTGAGGATAATATCGTGCCACAATCGGAAAAATTTCAGCTCACAGATGCAATCAAATACAATATCAAGATATATTCTTTCTTTGTCATTAATATTGGTTTTATTAAGAATGAGGCTACCTGAATAAATTTATTCGTTTATTGAATAAAAATTGCTAGAATTAAATACACATATGTTATCAATATATCGAAACATATTTCATATTTTTATATAATTTAGATTTATTTTTTAAACAGGTATGAACAAATTCATATTCTATAAAGCTTAAAAACAAGTCAGCTATAATTGGGCTACTATTACCACCCATTGGAACACATTTTACTTGTCTAAATATATATGTCCCTACTTTTAAATAATTTTGATTTATTAAAATTTTTAAGGATTCTTATAATTCAATTTTATCAATATATTTATATTTACATGATGGTTTAATTTTTGTTAGATATGCGGTATAGTTATTATAACATATATATGTATATCTTTTCCGAATATAAGATTAATTAATTTTACTAACGCTTCTTTAATATCTACTAAATCTAGATTTGTATAAAGCGTACTAAAATCGTACTTATTTATATTCTAAAAATGTATTCCTTTTGTGTGTTCTAAAATTTCTTTTGTGGAATTAATACTTAAATAGTGTTTTATACCAGTATACAATATTTTTTGAAGTGTGGTTTAATTACTTTAAGTATTTTATATAAACAGAAAGTGTTTAAAAGCACAATATATGAACCTAGGTTTTATTCGATTTTTATGTAATTTTGGATTCTAATATAAATTGATTATCTCTCAGCTTCATGTTCTTAAAATGCCAAAGTTAATCAGATAAAAGGCTGAGTTAGTTATTATATATATTGCCAAAGCTTTCGCCGCATTTCGGCTTCGTCAGTGGCTTATTGTATGTAGTTATAAGTAAAGAATTTTCTAACGAGTAAAAAATTCTTTACTTATAACTACATACAATAAGCCACTGACGAAGCCGTAACGCGGCGAAAGCTTTGACAATATAAAAAAAACTAACTCAGTCTTTGATCTGATTTACTTTTGCATTTTATTAATATAAATATATAGTGATTTGAGTGTACATTTAAATACCTACATATAAACCTAGGTTTCATTGGATTTTTATGTAATTTTCGATTCAAATATAATATAGCTATAGTTTTATTATCTGATTCAATTTTTATACCCTTCTTATCCATTATAGAACAATGACTTGTAATAATTGTTTCTAAATTTAAATCACTACATTCATATGTTGTGTTTATATTTAAATCATTATAATTAACTTTTATAGTATATCATATTAAAGCGTTTTGTATATAAAGACAAGGTTATTACTAGCTTTATCAATAGTTGTTATATAGTTATGCTTTAATTTAGTAAGTTCTGTATACATATCTTTATTAATTTGATCTTTCTTTTATAATTGTTTGTTATTTTCATTTTCTCTCTAATTTTATCTAATATATAAGTTTTCCAAATGTTTATCTTTGATGTATTTAAGCTTTTACTATTAATCAACTTATCAAAGTAAGCATTTAAGTCAATATATTTTCGGCTCAGTGCTAAGCGACCCAAGCACTGAACCGAAAACTGAATTTGATCGCTCACAGCGTATGGTATCGCCAATTATCAATGCAAATGGATCGATATCTCAAAAATCCATTGCAATTGAGATCCATAAAGAAAAGAAAAAATAGTATGCAACAATTACAAATCCTTACTGAGAGTATAAGTCCCACTTTACAAAACTCAATCAAACATGCATGCTTAAAGGGGGCATCCTCCTGGCTAAGTACACTTCCTATTGAGCAACAAGGATTTCACTTAAGTAAGCGCGTTTTTTAGGATACAATTGAGGTAAGATATGGTTGGGACCCTATTTACCTTCCTCAAAAGTGCAGTTGTATTCCCAAGACAAACGTCATTCATTCACTAGTATGCAAAATAGGAGGTCTACCCATGATTCGTCACGATATCAGGAGAGACGCGCTTGCTGCTGAATTAAAGGAAGTGGGAAGTCATCCTTCAATAGAGGTAATGCTTCAACCAGTTCCTGATACAATGACATTCGAGGTATAAACAACAACCAGGGATCGGTGTGCACGAATGGATATAACGTGTCACGGCATACATAGAGAAGTTTCGGAGCAGTCTACTTGGACATTTGTGTATTTAACCACCTGGCTACCTCAAACGTAAAAGATAACATCGAAAATCTATACGCGTACCATGAAAATCGCAAAAGAGCGAAATACGCAGAAAGAGTACGATTCCTGGAGGGTGGATTTTTCGCAACTGTCATTTTTGCGTCTTCGGGAGAGAACAGACCAGTAGCAAATTATATATTGCAGTCAATCGACGGACGAAAATCGATGAGAACGGGAACGGATTAATCCGAATGTATCAGAAACGTCCGATGTCGAATGGATATCACTATAGCTAAAGCCATATCTATGTCTTTGAGAACGGTACCGAGAGCGAACTCGAGATTTTAAATCAGGGACATTGAACAATAAATAAAAAATTAAATTAAATTTATATTGAGGCCCATTTTAGGGAACCCAAATTGTAATGTTGTTGGTGTAATAAAAAAATTATAAATAAATTAATCTATATTTATACCCTTTTGATAGCAGCTTTCTTAATTCACAATTTTCAGTTAATTCTAGATTATGGGTACATATATGTTCATTTATTTTCAGCGGCTTCAATTCCGTTAATCAATGAACTTCAAAAGTGTTCGAATAATGTCGTACATAGATGGTATGCCGACGACGCATGCTGTGTAGGGCCAGTTGATCAATTACATAAAGTTTGGCAAAGACTTAATCAGATAGGAGAAAAATATGGTTTTCATATAAACGAAACAAAATGCAAATTATTGGTTCATCCCAACGACGGAGAAACTACGAAGATTTTGTTTAACAACACTAAAATAGAAATAACCTTCCAAGGAATCGTCGCACTTGGATCGCCTTGTGGGGCTGACGAGTTCATTGAAAATATTGTAAAATCAAAGATTGCAACCTGGCTTAAAATGGTAGAAAATTTATCAGAAATTGCAGATATTGATGCCCAGGTGGCATACTTTGTTTTAAGATGTGCACTGCAACATAAGTGGACATACCTTATGCGCACATGTCCAACTAAACCTATTTGGTTTAAGCCGTTGAAAGACTTGATTACAAAGAAATTGATTCCAAAGATTATAGGTCAAAACGATGAAAACAATGAGCTGGAACAGATTTATATGATGCCGACGAAATATGGTGGTCTGGGGATTTTAAACCCGATGAAGGTTGCCAAATAAGAATATGTTCGATCCCGAAAAATGTGCATGCCACTGTTACTAGAAGAAGTGGAGATCAGCTTATAACCTCTCAAAATCAAGCAGCAAAGTTGATTAAACAAGAAAAGATGGTCATTGCATCATTAGAAAGTGAAGCCATTCGCATGGAATTAAGATTAGATCTACAAAATTCAATAAAATTTGCTTCGGGCAAGGGAGCATCTTCGTGGTTATGTACCAAACCAACCCGAATGAGACATACGAGGCTAAATTCACAAGAGTTTCAAGACGCAATATGCGCAAGATACAATCTTAAAGCAAGCGAAACATCACTAAAATGTGCTTGTCGTTCTTACTTTACAACTTCCCATGCATTGTCATGTCATACTGGTGCCATGACTATTACAGACATAACTTAGTGAGAGACATTGTAGCTAAGGAACTTGTAGGGGTATGCTGTGACGTGCAAATTGAGCCATGTTTACGATCTATACCAAACAACTACGTATTTAATAAACCAACAACCTGCTCTGATGATCAAGCGCGGTCTGATATAGCTTGTAGAGGAATTTTCGGAGGAAATATGGTGCGATCCTTTTTGGACATATGTATTTACAGCTCTTTGGCACCTACATACTCTTGCAAAACTCTTCTCGAATGCCATATATTCCATCAACAGCGGAAATATGCAAAGTACGGTGAATGAATTGCAGATATAGAAAGAGGTACTTTCTTTCCTCTTATATTTTCTACGTCAGGTGGTATTGGACCTGAGACAGATAAAATACTAAAATGGATAGCAGCCAAATCTGCTGATCGTAATAAGCTTGCATACAGCGAATGTATTTCTAGGCTGAAATCAAAAATCAGTGTCGCCATTGCAGTTAGTGCATCGGTTTGTATACGTGCTACAAGGCTTAGAATAAACGAACAAGCACAGTATTATCAAACATAGTAAAAGATGGGCAAGCGTCTAAGATTTACATCAATGACTGATCAAAAAGCAAACAAATTTAAGGATATTATGTGTATTTGTTGATTATTTTTATAATAAAAAAAATATTTATACCCTTTTGATAGCAGCTTTCTTAATTCACAATTTTCAATTAATTCTAGATTATAGGTACATATATGTTCATTTATTTTATCAAAACTAAGATATTTACAATTGCATTCTGTTTCCATTATGCTTCTAATATTATCGTTACATATTGATTTTAATTCTTTATTATTTTTTCATTAAATATAAATAATAATTATAACTGCAATACCGCAGGTGTAGTGTATCTAATACAATGTACATGTGGATTGCAATATATAGGAAAACATATCAAATGTTAAAAACTAGGTTTAGGCAACACATATATAATATGCAGCATAATAGTCAAACTATATTTCATAAACATATGAGATTAATAGGACATGATATTAAAAACTGTAAATTATTTATTTTAGAACATATTATCGAAGAAAACATTTCAATATTAAATCAAAAACTATTAGAAAAAGAAGATTTTTTGGATTAAAACGCTTAATTCCATGTACCCATTAGGATTGAATGACGTGGTACAAGGAATTGGCAGAAGTAGTATAATACATAATAAACAACTATATTATAATAATCCAGTTTAACGCAAACCAAGATGTCATGGTGATAAAAGGAATAGGAAATAAAGAGTTAAAAATATTAAAAAAGATATGTATATAAATGAACGATTAGAAATATAAAAACAACTTTTAAGTGATAATAGGCTAAAAGATCTTTATGTAAATATAAGAAGTTTTTCTAAAGATATCATATGTTCAATAAATCAAAAATTAATTAACGACTATGATAGGCTTAGTTGTATAATAGACAGTTATTGTAATACAAAATACTATAATCGTAAAATAAATGTAAATAATAACAATAGAAAATAGACATTAACCATACACTTCATTAATAATTGTAAAGATGACATAAAAATAGCCGGACGTTTAAATAATTCTAAAAGTAAAGAAATAAAAGGGTCAGATTAAAGTAAATATATTCCTAAAAAAGGTATAAACTCCTACCACCATTAGGACGAAAAATTTGTA
>WNNJ02001736.1:0-43069 GCA_012934845.2 Pomphorhynchus laevis
TTATTATATTAAATTAATTATTTATCAATTATTAATATTATTTGCACAAATAATAAGGATTTTGTTAACAACTGCACAAATAATAAATATTAACTGCAAATCAGATCAGCTAACTGAGTCTACGTATTTTATATTTTATAAATTAAAAATAGTGCTAAATAAAATTTAAATAATTAAATAATAAATAATTAAAAAGGCATCTACTTTCACACATTTAGATATATTTAAATATATTTAAATATATCAAATATATTAAATATTAAATATATTTAATATATTTAAATAATAAGGATTTTGTTAACAACTGCACAAATAATAAATATTAACTGCAAATCAGATCAGCTAACTGAGTCTACGTATTTTATAATATTTATAAATTAAAAAAATAGTGCTAAATAAAATTTAAATAATTAAATAATAAATAATTAAAAAGGCATCTACTTTCACACATTTAGATATATTTAAATATATTTAAATATATCAAATATATTAAATATTAAATATATTTAATATATTTAAATAATAAGGATTTTGTTAACAACTGCACAAATAATAAATATTAACTGCAAATCAGATCAGCTAACTGAGTCTACGTATTTTATATTATTTATAAATTAAAAAAATAGTGCTAAATAAAATTTAAATAATTAAATAATAAATAATTAAAAAGGCATCTACTTTCACACATTTAGATATATTTAAAGGTAGAAATTTAAGCTTTCCTAATATTAAGAATTTTAAAAATGGTAATGTTTAGGATTGCTTATAACGTTTGTTTTCAAAAGACAAACGGATTAGATGAAAGACAACATTAGTATACTTAAAAAAAGCAAAATGAATAAAAAACAACTTTAGCAATTAGCAACAGCACAGGCATATAAAATAATGTTGCTTTTCATTTTAATATCATCAATCACGCTATGTTAATGTAACGTTATCAATTGTAACTAGGCTCGTTAACTGATGAACATTTACTACTTGAAGATACAATAGAGGATGGACTAGTGCATCTGCTTTCATCGTTTAATTTGTTCAAATTAAACGATAAATCAGGTTTAAGAGATGTAAGCATTGATATCAAAATTGAATTCTGCTGTTTTAAAACGTTGATTCGGTTTAAAAGTACTTCTCGGTCTTTATCGTAGCAGATAGCTAACTGCATCAACAATTCAGGAAACGTGTGAGTGCAAACGGAGTCTGAATTCATCTAAAATACCATATTTAATAAAAGCTTTTATAATATATTTCTATTTAGTTTCTAAATACTTAAAGTAATTAATATGCACTCTAAAAATATTGTAAGGTAATCGAAATTAATACTGGTATAAAACACTATGTCATTATTAATTCTACTAAAGAATTTTTAGAACACAAAAGGAATAAATTTTTAGAATATAAATACGCACGATTTTAGTACGTTTTATACGAATCTAGATTTAAAGAAGCGTTATATTCAAAAATAGATATTTTTATATATGCTTAATAGATATAACCTCCCATCTAGTAAAAATTAAACCATCCAGTAAATGTAAATATATGGATAAAATTGAATTAATAGCAGCCTTAAATATTTTTAAAAATCAAAATTATTTAAAAGTAGGACATCTATATTTAGACAAATAAAATGTATTCTAATGGGAGGTAATAGTAGCCCAATTATAGCTGACTTATTTTTAAGCTTTATAGAATATGAATTTGTTCATAG
This sequence comes from Pomphorhynchus laevis, assembly GCA_012934845.2. Classification (NCBI taxonomy): domain Eukaryota; kingdom Metazoa; phylum Acanthocephala; class Palaeacanthocephala; order Echinorhynchida; family Pomphorhynchidae; genus Pomphorhynchus; species Pomphorhynchus laevis. The sequence goes on from WNNJ02001736.1 coordinate 1,706, forward strand.
CTGTTTAAAAAATAAATCTAAATTATATAAAGATATTAAATATGTTTTTGAATATTTAATTTATTTAATTAAATATTAAATTATTTATTTAATTTATATTTAATTTGATTAAATTGACTGATATTAGCTATTTTTTAATTTGAATTATAATATAATGTTAAAAAGTAATTCCAAATTATTGCATGAGCATTTATGTATACCATATAATATAAAATATGATACATAAAATAATGAAATTTTAAGAATTGCAACAATTTGTAGCGATATTGGTTTTCTTCAAAATCATTTAAATCATTTAATACATACATATTTTAAACTAGGTTACTATACAAATACAATCAAACAGAAAATAGTAAAATATATAAATCAAAAAATATTAGAAAAATTTATTTAAACACTTGAGTGGAAATTTTTTATGGATGGATATATTCGAATAAGTTACACTTGATGAAATACAATCGTATTTCATCATATGAAATACGTTATTTGCATGTATTTGGCCCTGCTGCTATGTTGAGTATAGGAATAGTGCCGAAACCTGATAACATCCCAGTTTCTTCTGATGACCTATAATCCTATAATTGATTTTTATTTTAAATTTCAATTTAAAATGTTAACTTTATGAAAGTTATTTGGCATTAATATTTCAATATTTTCTTGGTAAAAAATTCATGCATTAATTAGCGGTACATCTGAGATCAGTATGTTAGATAGTATACCAATACTTTTGAGATGTACAGTAATATTTGCATTATAACGCTTAACAAAGTATATATTTATGTCAAATAAAAACTAAGGATAATTTAAATATATAACAGCATTGTTGCAAATTCTATTGCAAAACACAAATGTAGTTTAATGAGATGTTCAAAATTTGTTAATGCCTGTAAGTTATATGCAAAATATAACTTTAAGCAAGATTTTGAATTTTTGAGAACTAAGGCCCACAGATTCAAATGCCTTGAAAACGAATTAGCTATAAATTATGGTCTTAAAGTATGTAGTATCTATGAATTCGATAGATTCACCGATCTACTAATTTAAAGTTGCTAAAATTGCCTTTTGTATATTTACTATCTACAAAAATAGAAATTATATAAATTCATTTTTGATTAAACTATTTTATTTAATATGCACGTCTTAAAATATTGAAATTATCCTCTCGGGTTACAACTTTACATCGACATTTATAATAATGAAGATACAAACGAGTCGAAACTCTAGTATTTTCAATAAATTGTTGCTAGGCAACCATTTTATAATGGGAAGCATTTTTATATTTTAAATGCTAGAGTTAAAACAGGAATTAAATGTTTAAACAAAATACATATACGCTTATTGAAATTGATTTTAAAGAAGTATTTAGCGAATCGTGGCTAGACCAGTTCGTCAACTTACTATCAATTAACAAAAAGTGTATTGAAGAAGCGGTGCAAGGGAAAAACGATTTAACAATCGTGAATATTATAAAAAAGAATAAATTATCAGTTTTGGTACATGAACTTATCGTAAGCGAATACTGTCGTTTAAATTATAAAAATATCGTCGAAGACTCTCAATCGTCAGTGCCCGAATATCTAATATGTAGTTATGAACTTACGGTGGTTAACATACTGGAGACAACCTTTTTTAATAAAAATGTCGTCAGCAGTTTAAATATGAACGATTTAATAGAACTTATTGATTACTGCTATCGAAATATATCTAAATTTATATTCCCTACGGAAGATGTCACTGAATCAGATGAAAACATATTAATGTCAAGACAAGAACATTGTCTAAGACTCGTGGCAATCACGCACTACATGATCGATACACTTGAAGATTTGCCATTGTCATGTGCAAATAGATTTACGTGTTCACATGACTTCCTGATGCTGATTGCTGGTGTACTGGAAAACAAGCCTTGGATGTTTCGTCAAAAAGATAATAATTTAAAGATATACCTTGATGGATATTGGGTAAAATCCAGTTCATCATGTTCCCCTTATCAGAAGTTTGAAGCCATATGCTGGATGTCGATCTATAATTTACTTACCTTACCCTGCTTACAGAATAAACTAAAAGTGGATTCTTACAGAATACAGCGACTAACCAGTCTACAGCACGTTACAAGTGAAGACCTTCTAACTCGAATTATCCCAATTAAAAATGTGCTAATGAAAATGTCGATGAACAATGATATTAATTTAACTGGAATCACAAGTAACCAATGTGGACACACAACAACACCGTGTTACTTAATTGAGGAAGTTATAGAGACGTTGTATGAAAGTTTATGCATAGCCAAGTGGAACAACGACTGTAACCCAAAACTGAGAGAAATAAACTGCACGTCCGAAGCGTTTAAAAAGCTACTCGGTATTTTGACATCAAATAATTATGCAGACGATAAATCCAATGAATATAGATTACATACATGTTGTTCATGTGCCAATATAGGTATACACAAATGTTCACAATGCAAATTAGCATGGTATTGTTGTAAGGATTGCCAGATTAAACACTGGCCAATACACAAAAATGATTGCACTATAAAGAAACAAAATTGAAATTAGGATTGCATTTTAATAAGCAAATTTATATTTTTTATCTGAGTATGTAATAACGTTAAAATAACAAAGTATTAAATATTTAAATATAGCATCTATTTAAGGTTTTGTAAAACATGCAAAATAAATTACTTATTTTTGCCTATATTAAAAAGTACTGTATTTTATGATGGCTAAACTTGTCTAATTATTTCTCGAGCTAATAGGATAGAGTGACTATAGAATACGAAATTCGGCATTTATATAAAATAGTGTTGCTTGATAGACTGGACTTAGATTCACAACATTCAGTCATCATGTCCCTTTTAGACGACCGCTTCAGCATCTTAAAGATTGAGTACCCGGCAGCAGTCATAAGTATAATGAAGTACCCACTGATCGTTTCGGTTGCCTCTTTGAAATTGTACATTTTTATATAAATACCGAATTTCTTAAAAAATAACGGACCGTTGCTTATTCAGCACATTCGTGTACCATCATTATACATATCGTATCCATTAAGAATCCAACGAGTGCAGCGACAATTCAGCAAAAATCTCTGCCTAGTGTTTAAGGATGGTCCACACAGCAATTCGATCTGGTAAAGAGCGTAAACCTCAGTCTATTGAGCAAAGTGTTGGATACGCCTTTATTCACAATGTCACACAGGCAACCGAAACGAACCCTAACCACTTCATCCGACTAAAGATGACTGCTGGGTGGTTAGGAGCGTCTCGGAGTGATACATTAAACCGATGAAGCTGATGATAGAAGTCCAGTTATTTAGCAGCACATATGGATTTAAAATCAATCGTAGCCAGTTTTGTCTCCTGGACCACAGTTTCAAGCAATTTTTCGCATTACCAATATATAGTTAAACAATATATATTGTTTATATATATTATTATATGTTCTAGACGACCAACGGTACTTATTGGTCGTCTAGAAGTAACATGGTGAATGAAAGTCGTGAATCGAAGTCCAGTCTATCAAGCAACACCATTTAGTATAAATGCCGTATTTCGTAAGAAATCCTGGACCGTTGTCTACTCAGCACATCCGTGCACTACTATTATACCTGCCGTATCCATATAGGATCCAACGAGTGCAGCGACAATTCAGCAACAACCTCTGCCTAGTTGTTTAAGGATGGTCCGCACAGCAATTCGATCTGGTTAAGAGCGAAAGCCTCAGACAATTAAGCAAAGTGTCGGAAACGCCTTTATTCACAATGTCACGCAGGCAAACGAAACGACCAGTGAGTACTTCATTCTACTGATGAGTGTTGCCGGGTACTCATTGGTTGTCTAGACATGACATAATGACTTAAAGTAGCGAATCAAAGTCCAGTCTAACAAGCAACACTATTTAGTATCAATGTCGTATCAGTTTAATAATCAGTTTAATTTTTTTGAAAATCTGTTTAATTTTCAGTTAAACAGAGTATTTTTAGTTTAATTTTCAGTTGTTTCAATAAATTAGAAGTTTAGGTTTTCTGGATTAAACAGATGATTAGTAGCTGATTATTAGTAGCGTATATATTGTTATCCTGGATCGGTATATATACGTTCGCTCGCTGCTTCAAACTGGTTAGCAAGAATTACTCGCACGCACATTAACAAATATGTCAATAGACGTGTGTTGTCTGACAGAATGTCGCTTGCTTAATGTGGGTTCATTAACAGTTGTGAATCCGCTCTCCCGTCAATCATTTCAGCTCCCATATTCAGGCCCCACGGACTGATCCAGCCAAGGCGGCGTTGCTAATGTTATAAGGTCTGATCTATCAGAATGCATCATTGACTGAAATCCCATTGACTCTCGTATTGGGCTCCTACATCTAGCAGGCAAACCGTTTAATTGGTCGATTGTGAGCGCATATGCACCGACGAATGAAGCACCATTATCTATCACTGAGAAATTTTATCAAATACTTGACAGCGTACTATCTGCGGTCCCTTCAAACGATGTATTGGTGTTGGCAGACGACTTCAATGCTCAACTTGGATGTCCTCGAAATCACCTTATCGCTTGTGTCGGACCTTATTCTGTTGGTAGATTATGTACTATTGGCAAGCGGCTAATTTCACTTGCCTAAAGACATCATCTTATTATGACAAACACATTCTTCCGCCATAAAATACGACATTTCGAAGCATGGGTCGATCCTAATGGTAGGGTATGTAATCAGATTGACCACATTCTCTTCAAACAACACCGGCACTCCTCATTATTAAATAGTCGCTCCTTTTGAGGGTTGTAAATAATTACGGATCATGCACTAGTGATAGTGCGTGTAGGGAAGTTACGATTTCCCGCGTCAAGTAAGATACCCAAATCCACGACTTACGATAGCCGATTCTTTAATACCTCGCCAATTCGAGAGAAATTCAGAGCAACATTAGAGGAAAACTTATTAAATGCCGAAAGTGATCTACAAACATCACCTGATAAAATATGGGGGCATATTATCCAATCGGTCCACTTAGCTGCAGATAGTCATCTTCTAAGTAGGAGACGGTATATACGTTTGTGGATATCTGCGAATACACTAGCGATTTCTGCTGATCGAAAACATGCGCTGGATTTTGATCACTTATCGCAAGGTAGGCACTAAGGTAAGTTACTAAAACAAAACCTAAGGATTAACCGTGACGCACATTGGAGCAGCATTTCCTCCCAAGCTAAAGCTGCATCTGCATGTGGTGACAGCAGACGATTATTCCAATCCGTGAGAACTATCACGCGGCCAAACAATGCTCGCTATCGGGATTACGCGATAAAGCAGGAGCTATCCCATACAACACAGATGCAAAACTGAGAATTTGGGCTGGATAGTATCGATAGATATATATAACGAAAACAGACCGCCATCAAGCCAGAATAACAACGATGCACCTGTGGAAGACGTCAACGTTCAACCTACAAAGACAACTGAGATACACTATTGTATCACCCACATGAAGAAAAACAAAACCCCTGGTTTGGATCCGATAACTTCTGAAATTTTGCAAGCTTCTAGTATCACATTATATCAGAAACTCGCTGTCCTTTTTGAATCCATATGGAGCGTCTCTATAATTCTAAAAGATTTCTCAACGGCGATCATTATGCCGATTTACAAAAAGGGTGATGCAAGATCATGCGAGAATTATCGTCCAATCTCGTTACTTCCTGTCGTTTACAAGGTCCTCGAATTTATCATACTGGAACGCATTCGGCCAGTGCGAGAACGGCAAGTACGTGAGAGTCAAGCAGGATTTAGAAAGGGTCGTAGCTGTATTAACCAAATATTTTCCTTGCGATGCGTACTCGAGACTCGAAATAAGTTTAGAACACCGACGGTGATAGCGCTCCTGGATTTTAAAACTGCGTTTGACAGTGTTTGCAGAAAAAATATGTGGCCTCTCTAAGATTAGTGTGGGTTCCCTGCGAAGATAACTGCAGTCATGAAGGATCTACGAACAATCGAACGGTATAATCAGAGTAAGGGGACAACTAAGTGAGAAAATTCAAGTCATAACAGGTGTGATACAGGGCAGCGTGTTAGCTCCAACTTTGTTTATCATCGTTGTGGATAAAATACTAAATAGCGCCCTAATAGATCCTCGTGATGGCGTAGAAATCGGCAAACAAGGGAAGTATATTTGTGACTAACTTACGCGGACGACATTGCACTAATTGCCGAAAAATTCGTAGACCTCAGACGAATTATTACTAGAACATCCGATGCTGCATCGAAGTACGGACTCTACTTGAACCCCAACAAATGTAAGATACTCTGCGTCGTAACCGCTAAAGAAGTTGTCACTATAGAGCATCAACCGATAGAGTGTGTGCACTCATTCAACTATCTAGGTAATGTAATATTGGACAACTCTTACACAGAAGAGGACATACTTTCGAAACTAGTCTGAGCTAATCGAGCATTTGGCGGACTTTTGAAATTGTGGAAACGACGCAAAGTTAACTTCAAAACAAGGATAAGAGTAAATGCATCAATAGTGCGTTCAGTACTACTACACGGCTGTGAAACCTGGCCTGACAAAAAGGTGATGATTCGGTAGCTAGAGTCAGCTGACCACATTTTCCTCAGAAGAATTGCACACATCTCCCCGCTGTTGCATATGTCGAATTCAGAGGTTATGAAGAAGTGTGGACAGATTAAAACCATCAACAATACGATTGCACTTTGTCGATGGATGTATGCTGGTCACGTATTGAGGATGGGCGACAACCGACTGCCTAAACTAACGCTTCTTGCTCCACCAAAATCATCATGGAAACGTCCGATTTGAGGAGTTATAAAGATTCTTAAATGAAGCCTTGAGCAAATTGTACGACTGTATATATTTCAGAAGACCAGCGTTGGATGGCAAACATACCGTGACAATTTGCTGACTATATTGGAGCGACTGGCAAGGGCTCGGGTAGCTTGGAAGCAAGGAATTTGTTGAGACTTTCTTATTCTTTTCTTTTTTTTACTGATGTTTGTAGTCGACAACTACAATATATATAATGAATAGTTGCTAGGTCACACGAGGTGACTTGCGCATTGAAAACCAGCTACAGAATCCTTCCTTCATGATATCCAATTCCATACACCCTGACTACTAACGGCGCCATTGCCACAACCGTTTTCGTTTCGCCCGCTTTTTGCCACATGTTGGTAGCCCCGGGCTCGTCAGAAGGCTGACTACCAACTCTTCGCCTTTTGAAATTTGACTTATCCGAGATTTGACTTCAAAAGGCGAAGAGTTGGTAGTCAGCCTTCTGACGAGCCCGGGGCAACCAACATGTGGCAAAAAGCGGGCGAAACGAAAACGGTTGTGGCAATGGCGCCGTTAGTAGTCAGGGTGTATGGAATTGGATATCATGAAGGAAGGATTCTGTAGCTGGTTTTCAATGCGAAAGTCACCTCGTGTGACTTAGCAACTATTCATTACATAAATAAGAATCCATCAAAGGATCACCAGTCCCGATTTCAATCGATCTTCATGATCTCATACGATAAAATATATATATCATGACTGCAGCTTGAATATAATAAAAATATTTCAATTCAATAAATTTAATATATGATCGCATACGATAAGTATCCTAGCCGTCGGTGTAAATCGTTTTTGCTCAATCGATTATACTTTCATCGTATAAGATTTCAGGAACTTGTTGGTAATGTCGTTATTGTATTACGACTATGCTATATACAGTTATATTGTGTTAGTCAACTATATTCATTGGATTCATTCATTTCTAATAAATAGTATCAATATCTCACAAAATGTTGAATGACTAATCAACATTTGGACAAATTTCTAAATTTCGACATTTTGAAAATAAAAGTGTGGCAATAAAGAAAAGGAAAAAATTGAAAAGAATGAAAAACTCTAACAAAGCAGGATGAAAATGATTCACTGTTGTATCATTTACAGAACAAAAAATAATGTTACGAGAAACTGAGAAAATTAAAATTAGAAACAAATTAAATTTATTCCCAGCTTGTTATCCGATAACTATTTATGATATACATGATCACTACTGGATACTTTGCTACGGATCTAGTCCGTTACTATCTTTCTAGTTGAGTTTTACATGGATCATATCACTTTTATACGTGGCTGACTTAAAAATTAAATTATTTTGTAATTTGACAATTCTGATCTATATGATTCTTTATGTATGAGCTTGTTCACGGGGTAATTCATATATATACTCCACAGTTTAGTGGTTGGCTGGATCGAGGCCAAGGTTTGATTTTTCTCATTAACATTAAATTATAAGCTGACAAATCCACCGAAACAGCTAATCACTTGTACATATAATATACTCACAGATGAAACCAAAAATCTCAAATTGTCGACCTTCATTGATTAAAATTGTAAAATAGACATTTAACAAAACATTGTAAATTTCGACTTATGTGTAACGCTTATCTAATATATTTAATATAGCATATATAATTATTATATACCATATTATAATATAATTAATTATTACAATAATAATATAATAATATAATTATTACCATATATATAATTATTCGAAACAACGAAGATAAAAATCACAAATGTTTTAATTAATATGGGCATATAACATAGCTTAACTCATAAAACTTGTATACTCAATAAAACTTGTGATTTTTGTTATTAATCCATGCGTTTTCAATTCCCTTTGTCCTAAGTATCATTTCAGAAGCTTTCTCGATCCCAATTATTTATAAACTATAAAACATTAATCCAACTATAAATTATTCGAAATTAGCTATTAGTTTAATCGGTGCTGGCAGTAATCTTGGTTTTTAATTGTCTTCAGAAAAATTAAACCAAATACGAATTGATAATTAGTTAATTTAGGTCGCATGATTTTTTTTGTCTTTTCAGGTTGAAAAGTACATGTGATCGTTGATGTATTAAACGTTGAGATGATTTTATTAGTTGATTAAAAATAAACTTAACTTTTCTTGTTTTTTATCTATTCAAATTTCTTCCAGATCAAAATTTCGGATTAATGCATTTATTATAATAAAAAATCTTAGATTTTGAAGGGTTATGTTTTTAAATTCTTAAAACATCACAAATAATCAAATTGTAACAATATATATGCGTTAGGTCATCAAAATTTTTCGTCAATCCACATTTAAATTTATAATAAACAAACATGAAAAATTCTAGTAAATTAAATGCTTTTTCATTTTCATTAAAAATGATATTTCTGTTGCGATAGCATCAAAAACGAGATAATTAAAAATATTTAAAAATAATAAAATACAATTATTATAAATTACATTTATATTTTTTCCTAACATAAGTATTTGAAATATTGTTATATAATAGTATAATAATACTATATTTCATTAATCAAAGCAAAAATGATTTAAAATATTGAATTATATGCAGGAAAAATCACAAAATTAAAATTATGGAAAATTATTTTTATCGACTGAAAGTTAAAATGCGGTTAATTTCAAACAGTTTTTTTTTCTAATGAATTTCTCCTAGCCCAAGTTCATCAATTTGTTCTTCCGTTCGATCATAATACTCTTCAATCAAATCTGGATCTGATTCAGGCGCGTAGAAATTTTGTATTTTTGAAAATCCAGATGGATCATCGAGAATAATTTCAAAAGGAAATGATTCACCTCGAATGCATTTGTCCAGATTTTCTAAGAATCTTTGCATCCCATCTCTGGTACTAGGTTCACTAGCCATTGGAGTTGTACTTAACGAATCTTTGATTGCCGAAAGAAATCCTTCAATAGTTGATAATCGCCCACCTAAGGTACCAGGTTCAATTGTAAGCTCAATTGATGGGATCATCATACGACTATGCTCTGATTTTAAAATTTCCCTATTGAAATCAGAAAGTGATCGAACTATAAGTTTGTAGCGCACACCTTGGGTCTGAATTCCACCACCACGCTTTACTTCACTATCCCGAAATCCACAATTATCACATACGGTCGTCATTAGAATAAGCTCCTCAAAAAAGGGAATATTAACAAAGCACATTCGTGTTTTACAATCGTCAGACCCACAGCCAGGACATTGTACGTCAAATTCCAACGGTTCGGTATTCGGCTCATTCGCAGTGCCGTTAACTTCAGAAGCGCGATTAATTATTCGACTGATGTTTGAATCGTCAACAATGCTAACCTGTGCTATGTCTTCACCAACCTCAAAATATTTTAATAACTCTGCTATTGAATATTCGCTAAGACTTGCGATTCGATTTTCCACGACTGCACTTTCGCCGTTTCTTGAAATAAACTCTATTCGAGCATTGGTCGACAATATAACACGACGGTTGAGACTTTCAGAGCGATTATCAGCGTTTTCATCAGCTATTAGCAATCGAAAGGATACCATTAAAAATTCTAAAAATCTATTAATTAAAACTTTGAAGAAATAGTGATAAATTACTCTTGATAGAAAAATCATATAGAGAAGTTAATAATTTTCTAATAATCATTTTTATATCTCAATTTGCAACAAATAGATATCACTAAATATTGTTTGAGATGGATCAATTATATACATCTGCTTTTACATGATATAATGAAATTTTAATATATTAAAATGCAAAATGTATATCTGGATATCTTCCAAAAATCATTTTTGTTACAAGACAGCATTTCTGATGTTTTGTTCCATCAACTATACAAAAATAGTAGCCATAGTTGAGACGAATTACGCACACTCGCTTTTATTAATATGAAGATTGCGTGATTTTTTATTTTAAAGATATTAAAGTCATCCATTTCCTTGAATTTAGTATATGTTAATTTATAGGCACAAAGGAAAATCAAAGACCACAGGAATTAATATTTCAATAGCAACTGCCATCATCAGGAAAAAAATTGTTACAGTTTTGTACATTAAAATAATATAATTTATAGCAAAATAGAACGATCAAACAGTAAAAACATCTCATATTAAGCAAAACAAAGCATTAACATTATCAACCATAAGAACAAAAATAAAACAGTAAAACATAAAATTATAACAATTAGATAATAAAATTGACCATAAAAAATAATTATTATAGATTGTTTAACACCAAATCTAGAATGCAAAATTGTTATTTTCATTATTTTTTTGATTATATATAACTATAGTATACTATTGTAGAATAATATTTTTAACAACCTTTTAGTCCGTTTGAACAAACGGACTAAAAGGTTGTTAAAAATATTAGTCCGTTTGAACAAACGGACTAAAACACAAAAAAATAAAGATCTCAGATATTATTATTCATAGTGAAATCAAAAGACAGTTATATTTTAACTTAAGATTATAGTCCGGTTTATTATTTGCTATTAAGTTAAACTCGAGAGGCATTAAAAATACTAATTCTATTATACATGATAAATAATTGATTTCGTAAGACAACACAGTACCATTCTGAAAGGCAATTGTGTGATTAAGTGATGTTCAATGTTCCGCAATGTCCATTATTTATGTTAAAATGATATAAGTTTACGAATAGTCATTCTTGATTATCAAACCTTTTGACTCTTCGGAAATCCTGGACTCACATCATTTAATCTGCTGTGGACGTAATATTTCTCGATTTCAGCAGAGCTTTTGATCGCATACCTGTAATCAAATAAATACGCTACCATGTTATATACGATGAAGCAAGTAAGAGAATCTCGAGATAAGAGAGCCCGTACCTACTAGCTCGTAAAGCCTGATTCAAATCCAGAATGTATTCACAAATAGAAATCTTGAATTTTGTAATTTGAAAACATACACAACATTCAAGATGAGGTCTAACTATAAACAAATCTAGAAAATTAAGTCCAAAGCTGATCCAATAACATGGTGTTTGTTCGAGATTCCTGAAAAGTCAAAATGCTTGATTTTCCAAAGTCAAAATTTTTTATCCAACATAGCTTTGTAAAACCATGCTGGATATACTAGAATCACAAATAATCACATATAATGTCATAGTAACAACTCCGGTGTAACAATCAACAATAAAAATTAGGCCCACAATCAACAATGGAGCACTTCAGGAACTTCGGAACCTGTGTGTCGCCACTAAGATCGATATCAAGTAAACACATATTAACAAAACTGGCGGGCGCTTTCCTATATCCGATTCAAGTCATCCAATTCGTATAATTTACTCTAAGTTATTAAGCCTCGTTAATAAGCGTGACGAAATATTATATATGCTTAGCTTACACCCTTTGATATACTCGTCTTTATTGAGTATTAACTAAAGCCTCATCCTTGAAGCGTAAATCATCATTGATTGTTTCGCTATCCGCTCTATCCGCCTAGTGAGGTGTGATATCAGAGTATTGACTATCAGAGTCCTGATATTAGAGTCTTACTGAGTCTCGACTAAAGCCTCATCCTCGAGGCGGAAATCGTCATTGATGGTTTCTTGACTATCCGCTCTGACCGCCTAGTGGGGTGCTTCACTATCCGCTCTGATTGTGGGGTGTGATAATATATGTAAAGGGCCACCTCACAACACAAGTTCCATCAACTGAAAATGACAGAACAAATCTTTCTTTGTACGCAGTATTTGTAACTGATAGAAATGATACTAAATTTAAATTAAGTGCATTTTACCATTCCCTTGTTACTCCAACTACTTTCATCAGATCTTCAATATTAAGCAACTCGGTCAATCAGTCGTCTTATTGGGAGATTTCAATGTGTCCTTATATTGATTGGCGCAATTATACACCGCTTCCTGGTTGTGATCCTGAACCTATACTACTACATAAAACTGCAAATAATATTCATTTAATCCAGCACATCCATGAATAAACGCATTTATAGGTAATAGATCTTCCATCGCATTATGATCTCCCATATAACCTACTGATACGACGAGTTTTTTCAAAATTAATTTTAACATAGTTCGCAGTTTAATTTCACATATATGCTGGCTTATACTTTGATAGTTGGAACTGAAAAGGCTTGGGATTATTTTAAGGCCACGTTACATGGTATTGTCCATTTATTCGTTACTACTCGTCTATCGTTAAAAATAGTATTGCTTATTAAAGTTCTTACAATATTTATATCAGTTCAAGATTTCCAGATCAGATTCAGATCGACTCGCTCCGCTCAACGAAAAATTTTAGCAGCATAAATACACAAACAAAAAATTAAACAGCTTAAACACACAACAAGGAGCGCAGTTTTAAAAATTGTAAACTATCGCAACCTACAGTTAATGGGAGCCAAGAAGAAAAATCTACCAAAAGCCAAGCGAGCAATCTCTGTTGATACCGATAAAACCGGCAAGCGCGATAACATACAAGTGGAATGCTCCGCTAGCGGCTGTCAAATCTGGACATCAGTAACACATAATTGTGCTTTGGGTCAGGAAACTTGTGGCGGGCCACCGTTCTACTGCGGATTATGTGCGGCGAAACAAATCAACTTGTTAATAAAACGCTTAGAGCAATTGGAAATGGCATCGCAGCATGATCGAATTTCTCAAATTTCTGATAAATCTACTGAGACCGTAAAGGAGCCGCAAATTGTATCGCAGCAAGATGGATTTTGTCAAGTTTATGATAAATCTGCCGAGACAGTGACGGAGCCGCAAATTGTTACAACTAATGTATTTTCACTCCCCGACACCCCACGTCCCGTCCTTCCTGTCTCGTTTCTCAATAACTTGCATCCATCAATCAAAATCACCTCCACCAACCTCCACTATCCTTCCACTCATAACCTTTCCTCACATCGATTGCCACCCTCTTTATTATCATTATCCTCTATGTCTCCCGTCGTCAAATCAAATCCCTCCAAATCATCAACTGCCAGCTCTTCTATCGTGATCTCACCTACTCACGTCAGTCGTCCTCCTTTACGGAAGCGCTTTGCTTCTCGCGATCGTTGCGTCATTGTTACTAATATCACGCCTTCTAACTCCTTATCTCCACAAGCACGTCTGGACCACGATGTTTCCGCCTTCAGATCCATCCTCTCGTCTATTGTTCCTGCGGATAAACCATCCTTTTTCAAGGACATTTCTCCTGTCGCATTCATCCGTCTAAACAAATCTTCTCAATCTAATCCTTCCCAGCCCCCTCTCCTAAAAATTGTTTTCAAGCATCGCTCTCACGCATCTTCTGCCCTCTCTCAACGTTTCAAACTCATGTCCTCTTGCCACTCGAATTTTCCCCGATCGCGCCCCATCCGAAATCGCTCAACTCTTATCTGCCTGAATCAAAAAACGCCGTCGCGAGGAAAACGGCGAAACATCTCTATCCATCCGAAACATCTACGGAAATTTTCAAGTTGTCAATACCCGACCAAAAATTCGATGGCGCTCCATCTCCCCTATGGGTCTTCTCCACTAGCCCCTTTCATCACCACACAAGGTTTCCGCCTCGGTCTCCTCAACACTAGATCTATTCTCAATAAATCCGGTATTATCCTCAACCTATTCATCAAGCAATCCATCGATCTCTTCTGCCTCACCGAATCCTGGCACTCAGATTCCGACGACCTTTCCATTCGCCGTCTGCTCTCTGCCGGTTGCTCCCTAGTCGAATCCGCCCGCCCCCTCAGCTCATGCCCTTCTAAATCCTCTAATCATGGCGGCATCGTCGCATTCGCGCGTCACCCAGCGTCTCTTCGCAAAATCAATACCCCTTTCAGTCCTTGCTCTTTTGAATTGCTCACTTGTCGTTATTCTAACCCGATCACTCTAGATCTCGCCATTGTATACCGTCCTGGTTCATCAGCTCCTACAGCCTTATTTTTTACCGAACTCGCTGACCTCCTTTCTCATTGTTCTTTGTCCTCAATCCCTTCACTCGTTCTAGGCGACTTCAATATCCGCCTAGACCGCCCCTCTTCCACAGATTCCATCCGCTTCATCAACATTCTATCCAACTACAATTACAAACTAATATCCACTGCCCCCACACATATACTTGGCGGGGCACTCGACATCATCGCTGTCCCCGATCATTTTGCTGCCCACACCTCACTGTCCATCTCTGATCCTGGTCTATCCGATCACTTTCTTATCACCCTTGATCTCGCTCGCAACCACACCCCTCCTCACACACCTACAATCCTACGTCGCCCTTGGAGAAATCTTGACCTCTCCCTTCTCCGCTCTGCCTTACTCAAGTCGTCTCTATCATTACCCACAATAACATATTCATCTCCTCACGATCTCGCCTTTCTTTTCGACTCTGAACTCACATCCACTCTCGATATTCTCTTGCCCTTCAAATCTCACCCACACCGTCGCTTGCACCGTGCCCCATGGTTTGACATCCAATGCCTACTCTCAAAGCGTCGACTCCGCCATGCTTTTCGAGTCTATCACCGCTCTCTCAGACGCGATTTCCGCTCGATCACTCCGTCTTTCCGTGATTCCTATCTTGCTCTTCGCCGGTCTCATCTCCACCTACTACGTACCAAATGCAACTCCTTCTGGCAGCATAAAATCATCACTTCATTCAACTCTAAGACTCTCTGGCATACTTTTAACTCAATCCTGGCTCGTTCCTTTACGCCTTGCAACATCAATGCTAATGATTATTCGTCATTTCTCCAGACTAAAGTATCCACGCTGCTCTCTCACACCCCGGTCTCCATCCTATCCCACTCTGCCCAGTCTACACTCATCCTTCCGGAACTCTTTCATCTTCTCCCTGTATCACCTACAGAAGTATCATCTGTCCTCATGTCCTTGCCCAACAAAACCTCACCTGCCGATCCCCTGCCTACCCACATATTAAAATCTATATGCTCATCGATATCCCCATTTCTCACAACCTTGTTTAACTCGTCCATCCGCAGTCGTATCTTCCCTTCACACTGGAAATCCGCAATCGTTCGTCCCCTCCTTAAGAAACAATCGCTCGACCCCTCCCTTCCTTCTAGCTATCGCCCCATTTCACTACTCCCTACTCTTTCAAAGCTCTTAGAACGCCTCATCTTAATACAAATCAACGCTTATCTCTCCTCATCCAATCTGTACCCTCCTTTCCAATCCGCTTTCCGCTCTAATCACTCGACAGAAATCGCATGCATAAAAGTGTACAACGACTTACTCATTTCTCGAGACAAGGCTCTATATAGTGTTCTCATCTCCCTCGACCTCTCCTCCGCATTCGACATTGTCGACCACTCCGTCCTCCTTTCTCGCCTTCGTTATGATTACGGCTTTTCTTCCTCCTCCGTAGCTTGGTTCGCCTCATATCTATCCGACCGTTCCTTTCGCGTCTGTTCTAATTCATCATCCTCCCCTCCCATCCCTATTTTTTGCGGGGTTCCACAAGGTTCAGTCCTAGGTCCCCTGCTTTTCTCTCTTTTGCTTGGCGATCTCTCTCCATTTATCAAACCTTACTCCTTTAACGTCATGCAATACGCCGATGACATTCTAATCTATGCTCATGCACCCGCACATCGCATACACGATATCGGCATTTCTGCCTCCAACTGTCTTTCTTCTATCTACAAACGTCTCTCCAATCTCCATCTCGTTCTAAACGCCGAAAAGTCCAAAATAATGTGGATCCTTCCCCGTAAACCAAGCATATCTCCTCCCATTGTATCTTTTGCCTCATCGATCATCCCTATAGTCCACAATCTCACTTTCTTAGGCTTCCATTTCGATGATCACCTTTCCCTTAAACCCTTCGTCCGTGACAAGGTCCGCTCGTCTAACTTAATTCTTCGTGACATCCGCCGTATCCGCCCCCTTATCGACTTCCGTTCTTGTATGTCTCTTCTTTCATCGCTTCTTTTCCCTAAAATCGATTACTGCCTTAGCCTTTTCGCCAATTCTCCAAAATCCATCATCCTACCCCTACAACGAATAATCAACACCGCCGTTCGAGTGCTCTTTCGTCTCCGTCGCTTCGACCACACATCCACATATTTTGCCCAACTCTCCTGGCCCACCATCCACATCCGCATCAAACTCCGCCTTCTTCTCGTTACCTTTCGTCTCATCGCTGTCGGCTCCCCATCGTTCATCAACCTTCCTTTCTTAGACGATACTCGCCCCAACTCGCTATCGCTTCGTTCCTGTCATACCCTCTTACTCCACGTTCCTAATTACTCCAACAACTACGGTCTCCGATCCTTCCTCGTCGCCGCCTCACTCGCCTGGAATCAACTCCCTCTCGATGTCCGCCGCGCTCCCTCCTTTATCACTTTCAAACACCTCCTTCGTTCACACCTTCTCGACACCTGATTCACAGTTTGTTTTGTTGTGGTCATGTAAGCGTGCGCTGGCACGCATTTGCCACGTTAAAATAAATACTTTTTTTAACACGAAAGCAAAATAGTCGTACACGCTGGCTAGACGCTGAATTGCTCGCATTAAGTAAGATTCGTGATTAATAATTTCACGAATATAAAAAAGGCGAATTATTTATCGATTCCATAGGAATAAAGTAACAGCTCTCAAAGTAAAAAATAAACACTTATTTCTACCATATGTCACTCTTCTCGTCACAATCCTTGGAAGACCTTTAGAATTTTACTACCCCGTGGCACCTTATTAACCGAATGCTCCCAATTACGAACTGACGAGGATATTGTTACGAGTTCTCGTAATATAGCCAAAGAGTTTGTGAACTATTTATCTATTAATGCCCGGGTATCGATCTAGGTAAGAGCACTTCTGACATACTTCAAGCACAGAGGTATCAACTGGAGTAGGTTTATATACCGTTAAATTCAGCAATGAGGATATTTTTAAAGAATTAAAACATTTACATCAGAACGTCACTACATGTCCAAATGACATTACCCGATAATAGTACATTAATTGGCTTCTGTAATACGTCCCTATGCTGCCATCATTAAATTCTCTCTAAATAGAAGCTACCTTCTAACCGATTAGACTAGAGCTATCATACGTCCATTTTTTAAGGAAGGAGAGATATCGCTAATATCCAACTATAGTCCTAGCAGCCTCACTTCCGTAGTTTGAAAGGTATTAGAAAGATTAATTCATCAACGGGTCATCGTTTTTCTTGAATCGAATAATGTTCTCAACCGTAGGCAACATGGATTTAGACCGAATTACTCAACGATCACTAATATTGTTGAAACAAGATCTAGTTGGGTAGACTTTTTAAGACAAGGCATATAGGTGAAGGTGATCTTTATCGAGTTTTAAAAAGCATTTAGCAGAGTTATTCCTAGTGTTCTTGTTAATAAGTTATAAACGGCGGAATCAGCGGCAAAATATTAAACTGGCTACGATGCTTCCTTAGTAATCGCTTACAGGTATCCCTCAGGGTTAAAAAAAGTAAGATTTATTTTTAGGTGGCAAATGCGTGCCGGCGAAAGCTTATATGACCACAAAAAGAACAAATATCTAAGTCATGTGCCGATAAGGTGAGAACAGAGAAGGTATTTGAATGTGATAAATAAAGGCGAGCGGCGGACTTCGAGAGGGAGCTGATACCAGGCGAGGGGGCGACGAAGAGGAAGGTGAGGACATCCTTCCTCAGGGTTCCGTCATTAGCCCGAATCTATTTAAAATATATGTTAATGACATCACCACTGATCTAACATCGGAGTGTGTTATATAAGCTGATGATTTAAAGATATTCGAGGAATTCGCGAAATGGTGCGCTTCTCAATGGTTTTGATAAACAATGGTAAATGCAGACACATGCAGATTGGTTCGTCAATTATTCACGCATCATATCATATGATGCGTGAATTATTATTAATGATATCAATAATATGCCAAATACGTTTATTTCTGGCGTATCGAATCAATCATAGTGAAATACAACTTACAATTAATGCCTACATTTTTGATTATAAAATCAAAAATGTTTACTTCGAAAAAACCAATGACAAAATTAATGAAAAAACTAAAGAAGAACAATCCATTAATGAACAAACTAACGAAGAAACCAGTAAAGTCAAATAAAGTAAAATGTTGAGAAATGGCACAAGAGGATGTATACTGTCCGTGTAATGCTCTCTTCATTACATATGAGTGTTCTTTGGTACGGATAGCTAACGGTCTTCCTGTTTGGCCCACATATATTTTCTTACACTGGAAGCATGAAAAATTGTAAACAGCACCGGTCGATTCAAATTCTGGTTTTAGTTTAAACATATTGGATAGCCTAGGTAGTGAACGAGTGAAAGGAAATATGTCATCTCTACATTACAGCAGATGTAATATCAGGATATGTAATTACAGCAGATGTAATATCACAATTTACTAATGTACCCCTGGTTGATGCTATAACACTCACGGTTCATTTACTGACTGATAAGGAACATAATTGGACACTCGGTTTTTTGAATGGTTTGAACTCATCTCGTTCCGCACTAACAAAAACCATTTTGTGTTTAACAAAAATATGTATGTCCAATCTAACGGTGTCGCAATGGGATATCCCTTAGGACCAGCGTTGGCTGAGATTTATTTACAAAATTGGGAGGGTGACATTTACCAAGGCTTACCCAGCCTAAGATTCTACGTGCGTTACGTGGAGATGCATTTATGGCAGTTGATTCTGATTTACCTCCATACGATTTTATTATTGAAGTAAATATATTTTATTATTATTAAATATCTTATTGGATGATCTAGTTAGATTAAAGTTTTGCGAGTTAAATTTTGCAGATGACCTTTAATTATGGAGGAACATTAAGGATTTGGAAGATATTGTGTGTTTGCAAAAGGCACTAAATGTAGTACATGGTTTGTCTCAACAAACGGGGATCCACTAAAATGTGATCAAGTGTGTACACTTGCGCTTCTGCAAAAATAGTTTAAAATCAAGCTATTACATTGGAAGTAACTGTATTGTAGAAATTGAACATGTTCAAGACCTTGACGTCACAGTGCACCGATATCTTAAAATGCGGGAGAATACAATGCGTGTATACAGCACAGCTATGCGGATGGTGCATATAATTAGGAGTTAATTCTCCACACTGAAGTCTAAGTCATTGGCCATATTATACAAGGCTAAGATTCAACCATTGATCGAATATGCTGTACCGGTTGCATTTCTATGTACGAAAAATGAAATCTCAAAGTACGAACGCATACTACACAGTGTCACACGATTATCTCCTAGCTTGAGGACTCTTCCTTATGAGCAGCGGCTCTTTCATATTAAATGAGTTCCATATTTTGTCGCCTAGTATTTCTAGACATGTGTTCTATGTATCGCATCGTACATCAGTATGTAGGATTTCCTATTAAAGTTATTAGGAGAAATTGTCGACAACGAAGAAGAGGACATTCTCTTTGTCTAGATATTTTGTGCCATTGAAAATTATCTTAAAAGTTTCGACTTTCCCACCGAGCGTGTAATTTATGAAATGATTTACCCCCTTCTGTTGTGAATGCTGCGAGCTTTCTGGATTTTCAAAAAATGCTAAAGGGTTGATTAATGAAGCCGGATGTGGTACGTCGAATCGAGGGGTTTTATAAATGACCTTTATCTTTCTTTCTTTTTATTGTCGTGATCGAGCAAAACAGCCTTGTGGCTGATGTAATAATAATGATGAGTGAGCCCGCTTAATCATCGGGTGCCCCTACGTCTTTCGATAACAAGACTTTGTGAATTTAACGTGTGCTTACAGAGAAGTCAGGAGAGAGTACATTCTCGAGGTCTGAACTCCGTACATAGAGTTTGCAATGCACACGCCTCCACCATTCGGCCTCGGGGGCCAATGTAATAATATAGTTAACATCACTATCGTCTCTACTGGCGAATTTGTTGATTGGGGAATAATCTCTTGTAAAACTCTCTACAGGAGTCAACATGTTGCTAAAGTCGCTTCCTCCTGTCGTCGTATTATCGGTCTCATTAAAGGTTCGTTAGGCACATTCGTAGCTTCTGAATACTCTATCACACGCTTATAGAGTCGCATATTATTTATTCCTCTGCTGCAGCCTTTCCACCTTGGCGAAAAAAACTTAGCGACCTAGGATTCAGTGTTTAGATTTACAAATAAGCTCCTTTCTGTTGTCAAAGGTCTTTCATTTGATCTTAAACTCCAGACCCTTAAAAATCCATCTATCCATAAAAGCCTGACCATAGCTGATATGACGATGGTGCGGAAAGCCCTCATATCTTTGTCCCAGTCTCTCAATCACCTAGTTAGCTTCCGTGATTCCAAAAAGCTGATGACACAGATTGATGCTCAAGCATCGCCGAAAGCTACATCGATACCACCAGGATATTAGAGACTGTGTAGTGAATCAAGGTAGACTACCATTTGCGACTATTAATCATCAAAGCAACAAAGCATTCCGTCAACTATTAAATTCGCACTTCGAAGTTGTTGCAATTAACATCTGATTAGTACCATTTAATTTTTTATGTTTGGTTTTATATTTGGTTTTCAGCCCGACAAGCAATAGCTTACCGGCTGATATATATTATTATTCCAATACATATCAAAGCCAAAAGGCTATTCAGGCAGAGTCCAAAAAAATAAAACAAAAGCAAATGGTCAGTCAACGTAGCTAATTAGGGTATTCCAGTGGTAGTGTTGAATGGCGGTATTGTTCATGTATCCATTTGTAGCATCGTGATTTAAACGTTCTCAAACTGGGGGCTGCAACGACTTCCTCAGGCAACGAATTCCACATCTTAATTCCTCTCCTTGAGAGTCTATACACTTTTGGTAATCTGCCAAATCTAAATTTATACAAGACTCTGCTATGTCCCCGCAACTGATCTACCCGCCTAGTGATTACATCGGTGGGATAACCTACCACATCATTCGACATATGCCATATACATAGCATTTCCAAGGATATGAACCTCTCACGTACCGACAACATCCCAATACGACTTAGACGTACATAATAGTCAATACCACTTAAGCCAATACAGAGCCTCGATCCGCGCCTAAGCATATACTCCAGGTCTAATAGTTCTTGCTTAGTGACAGGGAAATATAATAATGAAGATAATTATTATTAGTATACAACAGCCGATGAGCGGTGGCTCGTTTGGCTGGATCTCAATGTAAAAAAAGTACAATGTCAGTAAAAAAATCCAAATCAGGTTCGACTTCCTATAAGAGCGATACACTGTTCAGCGCACGCCGAAATTTTCGGATGTTCCGGCATTCAATTGCAGATGACGGGAGTCTGGTCCAACTGCTTATTACTCGATCTCTGATATCCTGATAGTGTCGATGGACTTTTCTACGATGTTTGAGCGTTAGTCGATGTCCACGTAATTTCTCGGAGTTGCGTAGGCAAAACATGAAGTTGAGGGGATGAGTGGGCGATAAAATTGCCCTCCATACCAGCATAAGATCAGCTTTTACCAAACTTTCACAAACCGTTGAAACACCTAGGATTTCTAACTTCTGGTCAAACGGCAGGTCTTTGACAGTGGGAACAAGACGAGTAGCCGACCGGAGAATTGATTCGTAAGCCACAATGTTCTTGCACAGATGTGGATACGCTGAGGGAGATGCGTATAGCATTCGAGATTCGATGAGGGCCTTGTATATTATTCTGAAGCTACATGCCTCTAGTGATCCAAAAGATCGTCTAATGATGCCAATAGTACGACGGCAATTGGCCGAAACTTTATTTACGTGAGCGCTCATATCGAGCGTATTAAGCGTAAATACCCCTAAATCATCGATTTTATATGTAGAATCAATCGACATGTTTCCAATTTTATAAAAGCAACGAATGTCTGGGGAGCCGATCCGCATATGTCTACATTTAGTCACATTTATCATCAGCCCATTAGATATACATCATTTATTTATGGAATCCAGGTCTTTTTGAAGAGCGCTAACATCGGAATCATCAATGATTCGCCTCCAAACCTTAATATCATCTGCGTAGGTAACACATTCCGACGTTAAGTTGTTTGTAATATCATTTACATATATATTAAAGAGAGTCGGACTAATAACCGATCCGTGCGGGACGCCTGTCGTCATCATTGAGTAACCAGAAAGATAATGGCTTATGCATTGTTATTCCATGGTGTATCTCAACAATCCGTGATAGTCAAAAACTAGTAAACGTTTATCCTATTACGCTATTAACTTCTAAAGGAGACGATTTCGCAAGACTTAAGTTGAAAAGATAGCTGCATTGGAATAAGTGTAAGGCAAGCACTACTACCCGTATTAGATACAAATACGGATCGATAACCGTTCATTTTACAAACTTTATACTAAACATATTAATACAATATAATTAATATAATATTATAAATTATAGCGATAGATTATTATCTAATAATATTATTAATCAATATAATATTATATAATAATATTATAATATTAGTAATATTATCTTAAAGATTTATTAACCCACTGTGGTCACTGGACATGGCTTATACACAACTAGGTAAAAACAAAAATAAATACATAATTACAAGATATACGCAGAAAGCTCAAGGTATCGCTATACTATATATTTCTAATAAAGGATTTGCTTTCAACACTGAAGAGATATGTATATTACATAGTTTAGTATACTGTCGTCCGCCAAATCTGTAATAGCATTGAATATCTCGTTTTGACATAGTACTCGATTACGGCAAAATTTGCTATGATACCCGCTAATCGAAAATCCCAAGACTATCGAACGCTTACTGTTTAATAATGATTTCCACAAAGATGGATACTGGTAACTTGACGATAGTTGATAAATCTGTCCTCTAACTCGAGTTTATTTCGCAGTAAATACAATGCTCAACAAGTGTCGACGAAGGCATACTTAATGTTTGCAACAATTCGAAATATAACGAGAATCCTTTAGAAGCAGGACCAATAAAGAAGAGACATTTTTCTTAACAAGACAAAATAGTATTTTATAAACATCCATTTAATCATACCCAGCTTTTGCATATTAGTACGAGTAAAGTCATTCCAAACCGCTTGGATCCCGTAGCTTATGATCGGAAATAATATCAACATGAAAAATTTCAATCCGGCTTAAAACCCACAGAAAAAATCAAACCAAGAGATGAAAATCTAGACGCTATTTGACACTAAATCTGATCTATGTTATCTGCAAACGTCCAAAGAATCATCAGATAAATACTGATAACTCAGCAAATGAAGAATCTATTGCTCTAGTTCAAAAGATAAGCAAGAAAAAATGCTACCTTTGTGGTGGAGCTATGCATACCCGCAATCGCTGTCCAGCCCGGGATGCTGAATGTTCATTTTGCTCAAAACGTGGGCACTACGAGAATGTTTGTCGAGCTAAGATGTTTCGATCGCGGCAAAAATAATAATCGTAGTACTCGACCATATACGTCCGACGGTGAATCACTTAATATCATCTCTTGTCAAAATGCGAATAGTGATGCATCAAAGTTAGACGACATGACGGTACAAGTTCGTGTTGAGACTCAAAAGTTGGATGCGCTTATCGACACTGGAAGCTCTTCCAATTTCGTCGATTCTTCAGTAATTCGTAAATTAGGTGTTTCTACAGAATCTTGTTGTGATAGGATTTCCATGGCTGATTCATCGTTTACCTCTGTATGCGATGAACGATGTGTGATATCGATATCTTACTGTAATCGCAACTATTCTGACGTTCAATGTTTCGTCATGCCTCACCTATGCCGTGATTTGATACTCGGTCATCCATTCTTGCGCTTGCATTCAAGTATTTCCATTCGACTTCGAGGAAATGATAAGCAAGAGCCATTGACAATTGGACAATTATCTAGCATGGGAATCAATTTACCGTCGATATTTTCAGACGATTTCAAAGACCGGAAACCTATAGCAATTCCGTCTCGACGACGTAATATCGAAGATAATCGCTTCATTGCTTTGGAAGTAAAACGAATGTTGGCTGAGGGAATCATCGAGCACAGTCGATCACCATGGCGCACGCAAGTTCTTATTGCAAACAGGGAAGGACGCGTCGTCTTGTTGTAGATTATTCACAGACAGTAAATAGATTCACTGTACTTGACACTTACCCCATTCCCCGAATAAACGACTTGATTAATCCCATATCGAGCAATAACGTGTTTAGCACTCTAGATCTCAAAAGTGCTTATCATCAAGTTCCCTTGCGAGCAAACGGAAATTTTTTGACGGAATTCGAGGTTGATGGTAAACTCTATCAATTTCAGCGAATGCCATTGGGACTCACGAATTCTGTGGCCGCTTTCCAACAAATAATCAACGAGATCATAGAGAAAGAAAACTGAACCGGCACATACTCATATCTCGACGATATTATTGTGTGCGGCAAAACCCAGTAAAAACACGATACAAATCTGGCAAACTTTCGTGAAGTTGCTTCTAAGTACCGAATAACACCAAATGAATCAAAGTGTATTTTTAATAAGACGATGATCAATATTCTGGGATATCAAGTTGGTAATGGTATTAAACGGCCTGATCCTAATCGTGTCTCATCTTTGCAATAACTGCAAGTACCTCAAAATAAACGTCAACTGCGAAGAATTGTTGGCCTCTTCTCTTATTATTACAAATGGATTAAAAATTTTTCGTTGCAGTTTCGTCCGTTAGCTAAACTACGAATTTTCCTATTACACCGGTAGCAAGGCGCTCTTTTGATCTAAATCGTGATCTCATTATTTCAGCTACACTAACACCCATCGATTTCAACAAGACTGTTACAGTTGAGACTGACGCCTCTCTTCATGCCATCGGTGCCGTATTAATACAGGATAACAAACTCGTTGCCTTTTATTCACATACCCTTAGCAAGATTGCCGTTGGACATTCCGCTATTGAGAAGGAGGCCCTCGCCATCATCGAAGCATTACGATATTGGTGGCACTATTTGTCTGGTCGAACTTTCAATGTTCTAACTGATCAAAGGTCCGTCTCATTTATATTTAACAGGAATCATAAGAGTAAAATAAAAAATGAAAAGGTGCAAAGATGGCGTCTCGATTTATCTGAATTTAAGTATTGCATCATTTATCGGCCTGGAAAGTTGAATTGTGTGGCCGACTCAATGTCTAGGGATATATGTGCATCAAGTTACGGGTATTTCAACAAACAAAAAGATTTAAAGCTCCCTTACGAACTTCACGCGACACTTTGCCACCCTGGAGACAATCGTTTGTACCATTTTATTCGATCGAATCAACTCCCATGTAGCTCTCAAGACGTTCGTTATGTTGTCTCTTATTGCTATACATGTTCTTTGTTGAAACCGAACTTCTTTAAGCCTCCAAAGACCGCCCTCATCAGAGCTACGAAACCCTTCGAAAGGATGTCACTTGACTTTAAAGGGTCATTGCCTAGTTTATCAGGCAAGAATATTCGATGACAGTCATCGATGAATATTATCGATATCCGTTTGCTTTCGCATGCCGAGATATGTCCACACAAACAGTGATTAATTGTCTACGCAGCATTGTGTCAATATTTGGCCTTCCTGAATTTGTACATTCCAATCGCTGGTCATCCTTTATGTCGAAATAATTCACAGATTATCTGAGCAGTATTGGTACGGTAGTAAGTCATTCTTCTCCGTACAATCCGGTCGGTAACGGACAGATCGAGCGCTACAACGGCATTTTATGGAGCGCTATACTTTTGCGGCTTAGAGACTACAATCGTCCTGTTGATGCTTGGGAAACTGTTATCACTGAATGTCTTCAGTCTATCCGTGGACTATTATTTACCGCTACCGGTTCGATACCCCACGATCGTATCTTTAACTTCCCTAGACGTCCGCTAACAAAATTCAACTTGCCCAAATGGCTATGTAATCCCGGTCCTGTATTCGTACGAAACTTCTACAAGCATGATAAATATGACGATAAATTGCTTAATGCAAAACTGATAAACGCTAATTCTAACACTGCACATATTGAATTTCCATCTGGGAAGGAAGCGAATATATCAACTCGGCATCTATCTCGTTGTCCTTCAGAAACCTGCATTTACAAGGATCCAAACAATGTGGATATTTATAACCCTGGATCATTAAGGACCGATGACGACCCCAGTCTAGACAGTTTTGATACTAACCAGCTGTCTGGAGATAGCAACGATGGAAAGAAATATGATGTCTCAGACAATATCGATAAGAACGTGAACTCAAAAAAGAGTTCAATTCCCGATGCAAACCTTCATCATGTAGCTACTCAAGAATTCTACCGACGAAGTACCAGGAGTCGAAGAAGTCCAGTATAATACTAATAGTAGTATTACCTACTACTATTTGTGGATTCGTGAATAAAAGCCATTTTATTCTCTTTGGTTATCACACACAGTAGAGTGGAAGGGGATGCTAAAGACGCATTAGAATAGACACCGAAAATTGTCCAGTGAACTATGAGGTGAACCAGGATAAGTAGTAGAAGAAAAGCGGTACTTGTGATGAAGGCGATGAAGGAGGATGGAAGGGTCAACAATATCAAAACAGAAAAAAGGTTGAGAGAAATTACGACACTGCAAATGTTCTTATTATGAGCAAAAAGTAAGTCAGAGAAAACCGTGCCAGGCCAACTCAGTAGAATGGTGAGATCAGAAAGCAGACTAAAAAGGAGGATAGAATTTGGATAAAGAGACATGGTTAACTGACAAAAATGCATGAAGAACCCCATCTATAGCATTCAGTTCAGTCCCAAGGACGATTAAACAGCACCTTGAGCGGAGATAGAGTTATCCTTAGAAAACCATTTTTAATAAAGTGCATCATTTTTCTAGCTATACCAACTGAACGTCGTACTAATGTCTGGTTTTTAAATATTAATCAAATATATCCCAAGATCACGATGAGACGTAACTATCTCGAGTTTTTCCACACTAATCACTAATATAATCATAAAATAAATATTTAGTATTAAAATTAATTTTAAACTGATTCAATAGTAATTATTATTTTTAAATTGTTGATAATGATCCATTATTAAAAAAGATTTATTTCAACGTGGCAAATGCGTGCCAGCGCACGCTTACATGACCAACGGAGGAGGTGTTTGAATGTGATGAATAAGGGAGCGCGGCGGACGTCGAGAGGGAGTTGATTCCAGGCGAGTGAGGTTGCGACGAGAAAGGATCGGAGACCGTAGTTGTTGGAGTAATTGGGGACGTGGAGTAAGAGGGAATTACGGGAACGCAGTGATAGATAGATGGGTAAATAGCGAGGTGGGTATTTGATAAAGAATTATTGGAGCTGGATCAAAGAAAAGAGGAATTTTTGATATTTTGTTAATTTCTGTGAGCATTTTTAGAAAATTACCTAATTTCTAAATTACCAATTACTAATTATAATTAATTTTCTGAAGATGCTAACAGAAGTTAGCGAAATATCAAAAATAATTTCCTCTTTTCTCTGATCCGGCTCCAATAATTATTTAGTAATTATTACAGTTTCCATAGTAACTGGTATTCATGATATAATTTGCAATTATTATAATATAGAGTGAAGAACAAATATGGAAGACGATAAGAAAGAGTTTATATTGCAAGTAATGAAAAAAGCAGATATTATTTTAGATATTGAAGGATTTCTTAATTTGGCGATAAGTGATCAAAAATCATTAGCTGAGGAAGCGATAGCCAAGCGAATTGAATTTTTTATCAAAAGTATTGCTGAAAGAAAACAATATTTGCGAGACAGCTCTTGTTATTTTGTAATATGCTGCTATAAACCGATGATTTTAAAATAGCAGGAATTAATAAGTCGTTCTTACATGCTTAAAAGTATAGTTTTTAAAAGAAACGCGGATTGTCGTTAAGATATAATTAATTAATCGGTAGTGTTACTTAAATGCAAAATAGATAAGCCTAAGTCTTGTGCCAATATATAAATTAAATTTGTAAGCGCAATAAAATTATTTTATTTCTCTCTTAATTCTATTCAACACTCAAAGACTTAAAGTTAAATATCGATTTCCAATTAAAATTGTTTAAACAAGTACGAAAATGATTAGTTTAAAAATAGAATTATTTTGTGCAACTCAACATACAAATAACGCAGTTTGCTCATCTTATTTTTTTAAAATTGACAAAATTGATGCATTCATTTGTGGATGCATCCATTGCATCCACACGCAACCCTACGTATTTACGGGACGCGATTCTCTGACTATAAATAGCCAAATCGCCATGCATTCATTTTGTTTTTCTCTCGACAATCCAGCAACAGCTGCGGCAGACAAGCTGATGCTTATCCACCGGAGCAGCACTTAGCCGTGTGATAGTTTATGTCGATTAACAGTATTCTCGTAAATGTTATTGATCTATATCTAGAATCCATTTGAATAATTTCATCTTAAACGAATTTTATCTGCTTTTCAATTAGATTGAAATACAACCAAATATGATTGGGTTGTGTCGTTATCATAACGCAATCTTAGTGTCAGTATCCATGTTTTTTGAATAAACTTTTATCACGAAACTCGCTTGAGCTTATCGATTATAGTATCGGTATCGTGTAATTAAGCAACATTAGATAATTTGAAAATTTAAATAATTTAAAAACAAATATTTTAATTAGGTGTTGATTATTATAAAAATAATGACTTATTGATTTCTGCTAGTAGATCAACTAGTAATCCTAGATGAAATTCGTGCACTGTCACTGTGTTCAACTCGATACGCTAAATACAAATCCGAGGAAGATTGTCTTATTGAACTGGCCCTAACTATAGAAATGAACGATTTACACGCGGTCAATTTCTGGAAAGATCAAGCACTAATTTTCAATAAACATTTTTGTTCAACAATAATAAACTTCACAGATGATGTTATAGATCAAGAATTTGTGAACGGGCTTCTTCGCCTTCTTCGCACAGACGAGTATCCAGATGTGCTAGTAAACATCTCAAATAGTACTGTTACAGATACAATAGTAAAAAACGTCGAAGCTATGTGTCCTCGCGGTCTTTGTCTTCTAAATTCCCAGGCCAGCATACTTAAAACACTTTTGAATAAGAAAAAACATTTATTTTATCTAAGCTATATACTGATAGTTATAACGAATGCATCACAATATTGTGATCAAGGTTTTGCAGAAGTAATCAAGTTGTGCAGACATCATTCGATTGCATTTTCGATTATAGGCTTGACCCAACTTTCAAGCGAACAGCAAGATCCAAATAAGGCATGTCAAATCGATGCGTTTACAATTGAAATAAGTAATTTTTGCATTCTAAATCAAGCTAGCAAACGTTATTTAAAAATGAATGTTGGTAATCGACGTCGTCAAATTTTTGAAATGCTTATCGATAGGCAGCGTAAACGCATTGTGAACTGGTTTGAATAGAAAATTTAAATTACTAATTATAAATGTTTTCGAATTCCATTGTTTATTTTTATATTATTCTTATAATTAAAGGCAATGCCTAGCACAAATAAATTAAAATTATTTTCAATATTTCGGCATTTGGTGTCATCTTCAGGAATTTCTGAGACAATAATTTACAGCTTAACATAACTTTAATATATGGTTTTCTGGCGAAATCCATTCGATAAAAAGCTTAAGACAATATTTTCTTTAAATTTTTGACGACGCAGTCGTCCTCATCAGAAACTAAAATTTAAAAACGACGACCTAAAATTTAGGTCGTCGAAAATTTAAAGAAAATATTATCTTAAGCTTTTTATCGAATGAAATTCACCAAAAAAGCAAATGTTCATTTTCATTCGAATGTAATTCTATCATATAACTTTAATAATTTAAAATCATGCATAGCGTTTAGTTTCGTTTTTATTGTTTAAAAAACAATTGCTTATTTAATTGTTCGTTTTCTTTAATTACTTTCAGATACAATGATTCCGACCTGTATCTTTTAGTTTCGGCAGGCAACGAATCAATCCTTATTCTTCGATTTGTTGCAATGTAAATTAAAAACTAAGAATAGTTTTACAATAAAAGTACAATGAGAAAATATACAGGCCAAAATCATAAATTTCACGGCGGATTACATATATTATAAACACATGCTCTTTATCACTAATTATCAATATTTAATGATCGACTCATGTAACATCAAATTAAAAATATTCAAGCAAATATTTTTAAAATATTCAAGCTACATAGTGATATCCTAGTCAACACAGGAATCGAAGAAGTTAATTACTTAAATATACAATTAGGAGATACCGAGAATGTGCTTTATGCTGTTGAAATGCAACAAAATAGCCATTTGATCGATGTTTAATCGCAGACAACCGAAATCAGCTATACTTGCTTGTTGTCAAATATCTGTTAAGTAACATATTGCTATGTTATCGAACATACAGCTTTAGTTGATGTTTTAATATCGCAGCAATGTGATGGATTATTTTATATTAGATCAAATTTTTACTCAGCATTTTTATAAACCGACTAATATACAATGGATATCATTATTTTATTTATTAATTTCATTTATTTAATAACATATTAATTAATTTTTTTAATTGTTTATTATTAATTGTTTATAATAATTAATAATTTTTTTATAATAATCTAAATAATTATTACAATATTGGTTACCCACTAATTCCATCAATACACTTTGTTTTTAAGTAAAAAGTCAATTTTCTGTGAAATTCGAAATTTGCCTTCTTCGCATCGTCAAAGACACCGATTTAGCAATACAAATGGACACATCTGCTCTCAGCTTTCTGATTATGTCGGGATATTTCTCGACCAAGTTATCTGACATTTTCTTAGCCATTTGTTTAAAAATCCTATTCGCTTCTTCCCTAATACCTCCAACTACTGAAAATATAATCGGATGAAACGATCCCTCTTCCATTTTCTTAATACGCTCTGAATACTTAGCATTTTTGCGATTCTCATGGTATTAAAAATCATCGTTCATTCTTTCCAATGAATATGATGGAGCCAAATTGTTGAACACACATATGTCTAAATAAGACCGCTCCAAAATATTCCCGTATATACCATTACAACTAATGTCTGCTCTTGCTTCTCTATATCGTGTAGTTATAGCTACCTCGAATTGAAAGCCTTCTATTAATTAAATTATTAATAATTCGTGAAACGTGAAAAGTTAACGAAATTATTACTTTAACTTACAGGTTTAATTTTTATATACGTTTCGATTCACAATGGATATTAGGTAATAAAGCGATGTTTTAAATCCATTTGACCTATTTTTTGAGATCTATAAAAATATAGATAAAAAGTTGAATCAAAAAAAATTAATCAATTATTATTCATTTAATAATTCAATTAACTTAATAATTCAATTATTAATTATTTGATTTATTACGATGGCATTTCGTTTATTATTGTAATATATTTTTCTGTTTCATGTTTGTTTATTTTGAAAAATAATTTAAAATTATTTATCTCTAAATAAAAGATAAAAACAATAGCAGATCATGAGTTAAAGGAAAATTTGACAAAAACATCAAGCCAAGAAATTAAACGCTAACCAAAAAGTCAAAAAATAAAAATTGAGTTAAATGAATATGAGTATGTGAACAATTAGAAATATTAAAACAACTTTTGAGAGATAATACGCTAAAGGTCTTTATGTAAATATAATAAGTTTTTCTAAAAATATCACTTGTTCAATAAATCAAAGATTAATTAACTATTATGATAGGTTGAGTTGTATAATAGACAGTTATTGTAATATAAAATACTATAATTGGACAATAAATGTTAATATACCCGAACAATAAACTTTAAATGTTAAAATAAATAAATTTTAAATAAAAGTAAATAAATAATAGGTAAAAAATAATAGTAAATAATAAATAAACTTTATTATATACATACTATATCTAGTATTATATATTATTATATATAATAATACTTATTACTGTACTGTAATAATACTTATATACTGTAATGTAGTATATTTGATTTATTATTTTTGATTTAATTTAATTTATTTTTTTGTACAATAAATCAAAGATTAATTGAAGTATGTGAAAGATTAAGTTGTATAATAGGCAGTTATAATATTAAAAATAGTAATTTTTAATAAAATTATGTAACAAAAACATTGATTTGCTTAATTCATAAATTTCTTTGATAAATTAAGTAATAAACTTTGTTAATAAATGTATAGATGGCATAGGTGATAAATATATAAGTGATAGGTTATGTTGTACAATAGACAGTTATTGCAATATAAAATATTATAATCGAACAATAAATTTTAGATGTAAATTAATGTTAGTAATATGTTACTATACTTCATAAACATATGAGATTAATAGGAATAAGAAAAGTAGACTTAAAAATATAAAAAAGAGATATGTAAAAAATAGATAAAAATAAAAAAGAGATATATAAAATTACTATTTTAAAAATAGTAATTTTTAATAAAATTATGTAGCAAAAACATTGAAATCTCTTATCACAGAATTTTGATTTAAAAAAATTTAAATTAAAATTTTTAAATTTTTTATCATCTATTCATATGATGCTGGATGGCCTGTTGTAAGTTAAATTATGTAACAAAAACATGGATGTACTTGCTTGTTGAATGTACTTGCTTTGTAAGTAACTGTAGTACCGCAGGTGTACTGATCAGGAATATTAAATTAAAAACTAAAAATATTAAATAAGGTATTAAATTTTAAAATATTAATAAAATATTAAATATTTATTTAATAAAAATATTAAATAATCAAAGAATATTAAATAAGGCAATATTAAATCAAAAACTATTCGAAAGAGAATATTTTTGGATTAAAACGCTTAATTTCATGTTCCCATTAGGATTGAATGACGGATTACAACTATAATATTATAAATTAAAATAAATTAATTTAATAAATCAAAGATTAATTAACGATTATGATATGTTTAGTTGTATAATAGACAGTTATTGTAATACAAAATACTATAATCGGACAACAAATGTTAATAATAACAATTAAACATATACACTGACCATAAAATTCATTAATAAATGTAAAGATAACATAAATATAAGTAGACTTTTAAATAATTCTAAAAGTGAATAAATAATGGGATAATATTTAAGTAAATATATTCCTAAAATAAGGTATAAACTCCTACCACCATTAGGACGAAAAATTTGTAATTATAATAAAGAATTAAAATCAATATGTAACGATAATATTAGAAACATAATGGAAACAGAATGCAATTGTAAAAGTCTTAGTTTTGATAAAATAAATGAACATATATGTACCCATAATCTAGAATTAATTGAAAATTGTGAATTAAGAAAGCTGCTATCAAAAGGGTATAAATATAGATTAAATAATAACAGAAAGCTCGAATATATCTAAGATATATACCTAATATATCTTATAAGGTATATCTTATATCTTATATCTTAAAATAAGATATAAGGTATAAGTTGTTACCGCCATTAGGACGAAACATTTTATAATAAAGAATTGAAATCAATATGTAGCGATAATATTAGAAACATTTTAAAAACAGAATGAAATATAATAGACAGTTATTGTAATATAAAATACTATAATTGGACAATAAATGTTAATATACACAAACAATAAACTTTAATAAATGTTAACAGATATTATATAACAAGAAGGTAATGACTACCTGTTATCTATGCTAAAAGATAACAAAGATAGAAGGTAAAATTTTAGATAATACTAAATGCAAAGAAATAATAGGATCAAATATAAGTAAATAGGTAAATTAATATAAGTAAAAAGGTATAAACTATTACCTCAACTATAAACGAAAAATTTGTAATTATAACAAAGAATTATAATCAATATGTAACGATGATATTAGAAACAATATAGAAACAGAATGAAATAGCAAAAGTCTTAGTTTTGATAAATTAAATGAACATATATGCACTCATAATCTAGAATTAATTCAAAATTGTGAATTAAGAAAGCTGCTATCAAAAGGGTATAAATATAGATTAAATAATAGCAACGACAAAAATAAAATTTACAATTCGTTATATAATAACTTAAATGATTACTTTAGTAAGCTGATTAATAGTGAAAGCTCGAATATATCTAAGATAAAAATTTGGAAAGATTATATATTTGATAAAATTAAATATAAATTTAATTAGAATATAAATATAAAATTAATTTGATCAATTAATTTGATCAAATATAAATAAATATATCACTAATATAAGGTATAAACTATTACCTCAACTATAAACGAAAAATTTGTAATTATAATAAAGAATTAAAATCAATATGTAACGATAATATTAGAAACATTTTGGAAACAGAATGCAATTGTAAAAGTCTTAGTTTTGATAAAATAAATGAACATATATGTACCCATAATCTAGAATTAATTGAAAATTGTGAATTAAGAAAGCTGCTATCAAAAGGGTATAAATATAGATTAAATAATAATGACGATAAAAATTGTTAAAATTGAATTAATAAGAGCCTTAAATATTTTGATAAATTAAAAGGGTGTTCCTATGGAAGATAATAGTGGTCTAATTATAGAAACTTATTTTTAAGCTTTAAATAATATGAATTTGTTCATAACTATTTAAAAAATAAATCTTAATTATATAAAGATTTGAAATATAATCTAGAATTAATTCAAAATTGTGAATTAATGAAAATTTTATCAGAAGGGTATAAATATAGATTAAATAATAACGATAAAAATTACAATTTGTTATATAATGACTTAAATTCTTAATTTAGTAGCGAAATACATCTAAGATTAAAATTTGGAAAGAATATATATTTGATAAAATTAAAAATAAAATAAAAATAACAAACAATTATAAAAGGAAAGATAAAATTAATAAAGATATGTATAAAGAACTTACTAAATTAAAGGATAACTATATAATAACAACTATTGATAAAGCTAGTAATAACTTTGTCTTCATATGCAAAAAGCTTTATTATGATATACTAATGAAAGAGGTTAATTCTAATGATTTAAATGTAAATCCAACATATGAACGTAGTGAGTTGAGTTTAGAAACAATTATTACAAGTCACTGTTCTATAACGGATAAAAAGGGTATAAACATTGAATCAGATAATAAAACTATACCTATATTATATTGGAATCCAAAATTACATAAAAATCCAATAAAACCTAGGTTCATATGTAGTGCTTTTAAATGTACATTAAAACCACTTTCTGTCTATATGAATAAAATACTTAAAGTAATTAAAGCACACTTCAAAAATATTGTAAGGTAATCGAAATTAATACTGGTATAAAACACTATTTCAGTATTAATTCTACAAAAGAATTTAAACACTTGGAAAACGATAAAATTAGAGAGAAAATGAAAATAACAAACAATTATAATAGGAAAGATAAAAACACTTAATACTGGTATAAATTAATACTGGTATAAAACACTATTTTCAGTATTAATTCTACAAAAGAATTTTTAAAACACACGAAAGAAATAAATTTTCATAATATAAATACGTACGATTTTAGTACGCTTTAAACAAATTTAGATTTAACTAAAATTAAAAAAGCGTTAGAAAAATTAATCTGATATTCGGAAAAAGATATACATATATAATAACTATAATAATAACTATAGTAATAATTATATATTAATAATTATTAATAATTATTATAGTAACAACTATATTACTATATTATTATATTATAATAACTATAACGCATATCTAACAAAAATTAAACCATCAAATACATATAAATATATGGATAAAATTGAATTATTAGAATCCTTAAATATTTTAATAAATCAAAATTATTTAAAGGTAGAGACATCTATATTTAAACAAATAAATATCAAAAATATTAAAAAAATAAATTAACCATATTTGGAAATAAATATCAACGTAAAATTAATACTAATACGCTTTATACAAACAGCAATAATTATACAAATAATTATTCTAATACAAATATAATATTTGTATATTCTAATACAAATATAATATTTGTATATTATATACAAATATTATGCAAATAATAAACGCAGCATAATAGTAACTAAATAATTAATTGATAAACTTATTAATATCGAATAGATAATAAAAAAATAGATAATGAAATTTAAATAAGTATATTGAAGATAAGGGAGATGAGTTAAATGGCTAAAGCGTCGGGAGAAAATGTTTAGTAGTTTCGTTAAAAAGTCATGAAGAATTGTGAGGTGATACAATGTTGAGGAAATTGATTCCTTGATTTATTGTGGAAGAGGAGCCATAGTGCAGGAACGTAGACGTTGTTTGAGGAGTGTAAGCGACGAGGAAGAACGGGCGTAAGCTGACAAAGAATTCCAGGTAAGTGGATCAGTGACGATAAAATAGAGGAGGCGATATTTGGCTGAGTGCGGACGACGTGGATAAGTAGAGAATTACTTGATAACGTGCGTAAGTAGGATGGTGAGTGGCAAAATAGAATACGAAAAGTAAGAATACGCAAATGAAATTAAACACGAAGGTTAATTGTGGGCCAAGGTAAGATAGAAAGATGAAGGAATATATGCTCGAAGCGGTGAAGACAAAAGAGGACAAGATCAGCAGATTTTATGATACGTCGGAGATGTAAAGTGCAGAATTTGAAGAGTTGGTAAATATGCTAAGGCACTAATCGATTATGGGAAACTGGAGACGATACAAGGATGTAGCTATTGTGGAAGTCGATCAGCCCACGAATGTGACAGAGATCACGACGAAATAGAAAGAAGAACGAATTTTGTCATGAACAAAAGGTTCGAGGGAAAGAAAATTATCGAAGTGAAAACCGAAGAAAATATAATTGTCAACTATTGAGGAAATGATCGAATTAACAGATAAAATAGGTGATGTTATGTCGAGGTGATGAGGGATGATCCACATGATTTTGAATTTGTCAGTATTAAGAGCTAGACGAAAAGAGGAAAGATGGTTAGAGATAGACATAAGACAATTTGTGTCAGAAGTAGCGAGATCATTAATGCATACATGATGCGCCTGAGAGTAGAGGTGGATATCATAGGGAATGCATCAGATGAAAGTTATAGACACAAGTTATAACAGACAAGTCGCCAAGAAGGGAGAAAAAATATTATAACTTATGCATGTTTTGAAAATTTATAAAATTTTGAAACTAAAGAACACTGAATATTTTTTTATTAAAGACTTATTTTTAATTTTTTATTGCGAATTGTAGAAAATATAGGAATGTGAGATAAATTATATTTGACTAGCTGTTGTTATTTTTGAAATAAAATAATGACAATACAGAGCTGGAAATTTTAAAATGCGTACTAGTATTTGCCAATTATAAAAAATCAAATTTTGTAACCATTTTGACAGAATAAAATAATTCTTTACAAATTAATACTTCAAGTCCATAATATTAATTGACTTTTTACTAATTTAAATCTTATGAAAATAAAATTGTGCAATTTACATGTAAAATATCAACAAATATTTAATATAAACAAAATGATTTGTTTATGATGCTTAGGTGGTAACTGCCATTATTATTTTATTAAATAACGATATTTTAATAGCAACTGCCATCATCCTACACACCAAACAACATTAACAAAAAAATTTACGTATCGAAATTTTAATGCAAGAATAATTCGGTTCTGTTTCTTAGTCTGATGATATATAGAATGCTGCCTGGTGTTTATGCCTCTTAATGAGGAAAACAGTGATATATTTATGAGTACACCAGTGAGTGTCCCAGGGCACGTGGTAGCATGGGTATTACCTCTTTAAGCTAACCATGTGCTTTCCGGATCATCCTAATTTTATTCAGCAGGAATTTAACTTGCTGTCGTTGCTTGCTTTCTCACAGGATCCGTTGAAGGATACGTTTTTATAGTTTTTAAATCCGATTGAGTTAAACTGTGCTCCGGGAGCTAATAAGCTTCAGTTTTACTTCAGGTTTTTGGCAACATTTACAATTATAAAACTGAAGCTTATTAGCTCCCGGAGCACAGTTTAACTCAATCGGATTTAAAAACTATAAAAACGTATCCTTCAACGGATCATGTGAGAAAGCAAGCAACGACAGCAAGTTAAATTCCTGCTGAATAAAATTAGGATGATCCGGAAAGCACATGGTTAGCTTAAAGAGGTAATGCCCATGCTACCACGTAAGCAAATTCTCGGAGATGCCTTTTAATATATCACAAGGCAGCCGAAACGACTGATGGTAGTTCACCCTACTAATGAGTGCTGCCGGCTACCATCAGCTCGTCTAGGAGTGATAAGGAAGTCTGCTCTACTTGTAATCGAACTCCGGATTTTGGCAACATTTACAATTATAAAACTGAAGCTTA
Organism: Pomphorhynchus laevis; assembly: GCA_012934845.2. NCBI lineage: Eukaryota > Metazoa > Acanthocephala > Palaeacanthocephala > Echinorhynchida > Pomphorhynchidae > Pomphorhynchus > Pomphorhynchus laevis. Next base: position 40,871 of record WNNJ02001736.1, read on the forward strand.
TTTGCTCCCGGAGCACAGTTTAACTCAATCGGATTTAAAAACTAAATCCGCACAGATATAGGTCCGCACAGCAATTCGATCTGGTTAAGAGCGAAAGCCTTAGACAATTATGCAAAGTGTCGGAAACGCTTTTATTCACAATGTCACACAGGCAACCGAAACGACCAGTGTGTACCTCATTCTACTGATGAGTGTTGCCGGGTACTCATCATTTCGATGCTGAAGTGGTCGTCTAGAAGTGACATGGTGACTGAAAGTCGTGAATCGAAGTCCAGTCTATCAAGCAACACCATTTAGTATAAATGCCGTATTTCGTAAGAAATCCTGGACCGTTGTCTACTCAGCACATTCGTGCATTACTATTATACATGCCGAATCCATAAAGGATCCAACGAGTGCAGCGACAATTCAGCAACAACATATGCTTAGTGTTTAAGGATGGTCCGAACAGCAATTCGATCTGGTAAAGAGCGTAAGCCTCAGACAATTAAGCAAAGTGTCGGAAACGCCTTTATTCACAATGTCACACAGGCAACCGAAACGACCAATGTGTACTTCATTCTACTGATGAGTGTTGCCGAGTACTCATTGGTCGTCTAGAAGTTACATGATGACTGAAAGTCGTGAATCAAAGTCCAGTCTAACAAGTAACACAATTTTATATAAATGCCGTATTTCGAAAGAAATCCAGGACCGTTGTTTACTCAGCACATCCATGCACTACTATTATACATGCCGAATCCATTAAAAATCCAACGAGTGCAGCGACAATTCATCAACAACGTTTGCCTAGTGTTTGAGGATGGTCCGCACAACAATTCGAACTAGTTAAGAGCGTAAGCCTCTGACGATGGCTGCCGGCTATCACATGACCGTCTAGGAGTGACGAGAGTTTGCAGACTGAAGAATATGCTCGATTCGAACACTTACTTAAAGATACGGAAAGAATTGCTATTCGCAATCTCGAGCAATACCGATTCAAACGAAACTCTTATGATTACATAGAAAGAATTGATCCAATCAATCTCGGTTTCTTACAGTCAAGCATCCGAAAGTTTGATCCTCTGGTTGTTTATGATGGTCTGCATTGCAAATTGTTGGATTTAAGAGCTAACGCCACCAACAATTTAAGCTAGATGTCGGAAATGCATTTTCACAATGTCACAGAGGCAGCCGAAACGGCGTGTGATAGTTCATCTTACTGACGATGGCTGCCGGCTATCACATGACCGTCTAGGAGTGACGAGAGTTTGCAGACTGAAGAATATGCTCGATTCGAACACTTACTTAAAGATACGGAAAGAATTGCTATTCGCAATCTCGAGCAATACCGATTCAAACGAAACTCTTATGATTACATAGAAAGAATTGATCCAATCAATCTCGGTTTCTTACAGTCAAGCATCCGAAAGTTTGATCCTCTGGTTGTTTATGATGGTCTGCATTGCAAATTGTTGGATTTAAGAGCTAACGCCACCAACAATTTAAGCTAGATGTCGGAAATGCATTTTCACAATGTCACAGAGGCAGCCGAAACGGCGTGTGATAGTTCATCTTACTGACGATGGCTGCCGGCTATCACATGACCGTCTAGGAGTGACGAGAGTTTGCAGACTGAAGAATATGCTCGATTCGAACACTTACTTAAAGATACGGAAAGAATTGCTATTCGCAATCTCGAGCAATACCGATTCAAACGAAACTCTTATGATTACATAGAAAGAATTGATCCAATCAATCTCGGTTTCTTACAGTCAAGCATCCGAAAGTTTGATCCTCTGGTTGTTTATGATGGTCTGCATTGCAAATTGTTGGATTTAAGAGCTAACGCCACCAACAATTTAAGCTAGATGTCGGAAATGCATTTTCACAATGTCACAGAGGCAGCCGAAACGGCGTGTGATAGTTCATCTTACTGACGATGGCTGCCGCTATCACATGACCGTCTAGGAGTGACGAGAGTTTGCAGACTGAAGAATATGCTCGATTCGAACACTTACTTAAAGATACGGAAAGAATTGCTATTCGCAATCTCGAGCAATACCGATTCAAACGAAACTCTTATGATTATATATATATATATATATATATATATATATATATATATATATATATATATATATATATATATGCAATCGTTTCGGTTGCATGTGTGACATTGTGAATGAAGGCGTTTCCGACACTTTGCTTAATTGTCTG
>WNNJ02001737.1:0-107309 GCA_012934845.2 Pomphorhynchus laevis
TAGGGTATGTGAGTAGCCACACTGCGATATCATACTCGACTTCGAGGTTGGAAATATCAACTATCTGAGCACTTTTACCACTTCAGACACATTGAGCGTATCACTTGTATGGCTAAAATGCTTCATTGTTCTCGATAATTGAGAACGTACGACTTTCGGCATCGTAGCTTTTGCAAACTTCTGTAAATGTTTGCTTAGCAATTTTTAGAGATGTCAGCATTCAGGGAATTTCTATCTTGACTTCTTATCGCCAATTTTGACTTAATTATCATTATTTCACTTTGTAACTTTGAAAGAGATGGAATATTTTCAGCTGAAGAGATACTATTACGAACAAATACTCGCTGGTTTTCTACATATGCCTTCAATTTGAGCAATTCGTCTTTCATACTTGCAATATTGTTTGCTGCGCAAAAGCAACAACATGTATTTTGATCTAGAAATCCTCGTGAAATCTTTTTGGGAACGAAACTGGCAGCCATACATGATAGCCTTGTGTGGGATATTCGACTTGATGCTTGGAATTATCTTATTGGTAATATGTATTTTTCTGTGACATAATTACACTCTGATTTGTATGATTAGAAGTTGTATTAGACGAATTTCCAATAGTCAAAGACCGCACAGGAATTACTACATGATTGTTTCTGTCGGAACAATTATGAGTGATACAGTTAATACAATTATTACTTTGACGAGCACAAATTCACTCTTCAAGTTCCTGTTGCTTTATTATATGCACAACGACATTTACTGGAATTGACCATTTTTGTATCCTGGTTTAATGCAATAAGTTTGAAGATAAAATCACTTCAATCTTTTGTATAGATTTATCTCTCTCGGTGTTTTTAAATCTTTGTATGTTTATGGTTTTAAATCAAGAATAGTCAGAACTCTCTATAGATTTATCTCTAAGTTTCTAAATACATAAGCTTTTTAAACTCTCTCCAAGTTCGCGTTATGTGAGACAATCCGGCTACAGAGCCAATTTAATTCTTAGAGTTAGGCAACGATTCACATAAAGATATCAAATTTTTCGACAGGGTACTACTCATCTATCCGATTGCTCTTTTCGTTTATGTTCTAACTCATCATCCTCTCATCCCATTCCTATTTTCTGCGGGGTTCCACAAGGTTTAGTCCTAGGTACCCTGCTTTTCTCTCTTCTGCTTGGCGACCTATTTCCGTTTATCAAACCTTACTCCTTTAACGTCATGCAATACGCCGATGACATCATCATCTATGATCATGCACCCGTCCATCGCATACACTATATCGGCATTTCATGTATCGTTATTTTAAAAAAAGATTTATTTTTATGTAGCAAATGCATGCCAGCGCACGCTTACATGACCACGAAGAAAAAAAAACATAAGTCTAAATCACGTGTCGAGAAGGTGGGAACGGATGAGGTATTTGAATTGGATAAAGGAGGTAGCACGGCTGAGGTCGAGTGGGATCACGATGCTACAAATGGATATGTGAACAATACCGCCATTCAATACTACCACTGGAATACCCTAATTAGCTACGTTGACTGACTATTTGCTTTTCTTCTTTTTTTTGGACTATGCCTGAATAGCCTTTTTGGCTTTGGTATGTATTTTGCCTATAACTACTGAAAATTCTGACTTCGTAGATACTTCTACACGAAATCAGCTATCAATAAATATATTCTTTAAGCTTAAGTGAATTATCACGTTAACTTAGACTTTAATGCATCTTCAACTAGGTGAAATACAAAACAGTTATCTTTCCTCTGAGCCATATTAAATTCATGTGTTCCGATAAAGAAATCCTCATGTAAATAAAATCGCAGAAACTCATTATTATTCAAAATTGAATCTTTAATTTTTATGTATTCTAAGTACGCAAGAGATAGTCTAAAAAAGATTTTATTTTACGTAGAAAATGCGTGCTGGCGCACGCACGATTACATGACCACGAAGAAAAAATAAAGAAGTTTAAATCATGCGTCGAGAAGGTGGGAACGGAGGAGGTATCTGAATGTGATGAAATATAAAGCGCGGCGGACGTCGAGAGGGAGCTGATTCCAGGCGAGGAGAGCGGCGGTGAGTAAGGATTGAGGACCGTGGTTGTTAGAGAAATTATGAACGTGGAGTAAGAGGGAATGACTGGAACGCAGCGATAGAGAGGTGGGCGAGATTCGTCTAAGAAAGGGAGGTTGATGAACGATGTGGAACCGACAACGATGAGACGAAAAGTGACGAGAAGGCGGGTTGATTGAGGTCGAAGCTACGGAAACGTAAGAGCACTCTAGCGGTTGAGTTGATTATGCGTTGTGGGGGTAAGATGATGGATTTTGAAGAATTGGCGAAAAGGCTGAGGCAGTAATCGATTTTAGGGAAGAGAAACGATGAAAAAAGATACATACATGACCGAAAGTTGATAAGGACGCGGATACGGCGGATGACCCAGAGAATTAAGTTAGACGAGCGTACCTTGTCGCGGACGAAAGGTTTAACGAAATGGTGATCATCGAAATGGAATCCTAAGAAAATGAGATTGTTGACTATGGGGATGAATGATGAGGCAATAGATACAGGGGGATATATGTTAGGTTGACGAGGGAGGATTTACATTATTTTGGACTTGCCGGGGTTTAAAACGAGATGAAGATGGGAGAGACGTTTATTGTGTATGCGATAGGCGGGTGCATGAGCACATATGAGGATGTCATTAGTGTAATTCATGACGTTTAAGGAGTAAGGTTTGATAAACGGAGATAGATCGCCAAGCAGAAGAGAGAAAAGCAAGGGACCTAGAACTAAACCTTGTGGGACACCGAGGAAAAAGGGATGGGATGAGAGGATGATGAATTAGAACATAACCGAAAAGATCGATCGCATAGATGATGCAAACCATACTACGGATGAAGTAAGGATGATACAGATTGAATGTAGAGTGATACATGTTGGTCTGTATTAAGATAATGCATTCTTAAAGCTTAGAAAGAGTAGGGAGGAGTGAAATAGCGAGATAGCAAGAAAGAAGTGAGGGGCCTTGAGATTGTTTCTTGAGGATGAGACGAACGATGGCGGATTTCCATTGTGAAGGAAATATATGACTACGGATGGACGAGTTAAACAAGATGTTGATGAAAGGGGATATCGATAAGCATATGGATTTAAGTATCGGGGTAGACCTGGGATCGGCAGGTGAGGTTTTGTTGGGCAAGGACATGAGGACAGATGAGACTTCGGCAGGTGAGACAGGGAGAAGATGCAAGAGTTTCGTGAGGATGAGGCGAGGCGAGTAGCAGTGATATGGAATAGAGACGAGTTGGTGAGAGATCAAAGTAGGTACTTTGCTCTGAAGAAATGACGAATAATCATGGTGATTGATGTTGCAAGACGAAGAGGAGCTACAGGTCATAGCCATAAGGCTGTTTGGACTGCTCAAAAAAAACAAATTAATACAAGAAAAAATCAAAAACAAAGCATTCAATATATATATCATAACCATGGGTACTGCAGCAACCACCACTTGTTCTCATTTCGAATCCAGTTCTTTATATTCCATTTAAATTCATTGATTGTATGCACCGCAACGAAATCAACTGGAAAACGATTCCAAACATTCACCGCTCGATGGGACAGTCGGAAATGACAAGGGTAATTTCCGTGTTTGTACTACCAACATTTTCGAGTGCCCTCTTCGTCCATCCCGTCCATTGAGTCCAACTCTATTTGCTGGAAAATTTCCATATTAGTTAATTAGTCGATATAGCTAGAAGGTCGAAAAGAAGGAACTTTTCACGCACTGTCGGCATATTCAAACTTTTTATTCGTGTCTCATATGAAAGATATCGTACCTGAGGACATAATTTCGTAAACCTTCGAAGTATGAGCTCTAATTGATCAAGTTCTGTACGCGTATACGGAAAGACTGCTGGCGACACATATTCTAATATCGGTCTTATAACGCACAACACAAACAAGAGATGGGTCTTTAAAGCAATTTTTGACAATATAGGTTATTCTTCTTGCTGCGTTACAAATCCTATCAGTGTTAGCACGTGTTTTCAGATTGTTTTAAACAATTATACCAAAATCCTAAATGGACTGCCTGGTAACAACAAACTCGTTGCCAAAAAATATTCTTGACTCACATTGCTATGGCCTAATCTCATATGTGCACACTTTTTAATATTTAATACAATTCAAGTGTTTAAAGACCATCGATAAACAATGTTTAGGATATTTTGAAAGTCATTTCGATCCTTGTTGGTTTTATTCAATTTCCATACCTTTACATCATCGGTAAAAGCTAAAACACTACAATCATCAATTAAATCTAGTAGCTGATTCATAAATATGTTAAACAACAAAGGGTCTAGGACTGATCCCTGTGGTACTCCTGAGGTGATAGGACGATAATACGATATACATTGACCTACACTAACAGCATAGGATCTATCTTTAAGAAAATCTTGAATCCAGCTTATAATGGAGCGATTGACTATATGACTCAAGGTGGAAATTAGCATTTTGTGGGGCACCCTAACAAAGGCCCGACTAAAGTCAACAAATATTACGTCGATACAGTACCCGTTAGCAACATGTCCAACCCAATCTTCACGAGCATGTAATTAGTTTGTAAGACATGAACGCTGAGAGCGAAATCCATGCTGTGCATTATTGAGAATTCTCAGCGAACTCAAATGATAATATATGCGTCTGTTTAGTATGCGCTCAATCACCTTGCATACAACACTCTCCATTCGATCTTCTAAATGCTAGATTAGCACGAGCATTATTTAGCAATAATCTTTCCTCAACCGAGGGATCTCTAAAAAATTTTGTCATCTTACCTTTCAAGCGATAACCTCTAGCTAAAATTGCTCTTGTATTATCTGCAGAATCAAATACTACTTTAAGTAATCGTGGTTTATGTTATGTTTTTTACCAATACGAAATAAGCTTTTGACATTGAGACTACGCGCAATATCTTCTTCACTCTGAACGAATATATCCGGAAAGACCTTACGAATATAAACTACGTCATCATCCACACGGGTATGAACGTTGTCTGCAGAAGATTTGGTGATGTTAGCAAAAATTACGCAATTATTTCTGTTTCTAGCACGATTCCTAATATTGAAAATTTCAATTATGGCAGTGTACTTCTTAATAATATAATAATATTTAGTCTTGGTAATATAAATATTAATAAAAGTAATATTAAATAATATTTTTTATTTTAATATACAATAAATTTAGTCTGTACATGATAAAAATGTCACAATTTGTTACTTAAGATCCGGAGCATCATGCCGTTCTTATCGAAATCTTGCAGAACACCATCTGCGTATGTAAGATCATATGCATTATTCAGACGGCCAAATGTTATTGTCGTTGCTGAAAAGGATCTGTTCGGCTTTTGTTCGCATTCTCAAAACCATTGAGATGCATTTTGCTATTTGAATCGGCACATCTTGTCTCAGTTGACTAATGCACTCATTGTAATCTAGATATGATCTTGAAGATCTGCATTTTGCTATGGTTTGTATTATCTGATTAGCGCCTAGAATAATTCCACTAATTGCAAAGTACACAATTAAATAGAAGGCTCCCCGTTCAATCCGTGTCATACCTCAGCATATTTTTGGTTTTCGATTTTCATAATACTTGAAACAATCCGAAGAACGTCTCTGGCAGTGCGACGGCGTATGACAACTGAATATGCATATGTCGATAAACGACTGATCCGTTGCACTACCTGTTAATGCGTTAAACGCGATATCTGCTTTAGCATTTATCTTTTATCGTTGACTGTAATTCAAAGATGATTGACAGTTCTACCCTATTGCGGGTGTACCTCAAGGTTCCCCTCTCTCCTATCTTGTATCTTGCTGCCTCCATAAATCTATTCAAAATATTTAAACGCGATCAACGTCTAGTGGTGTACGCTGATGACACCACAGCCCTGTTCTCTGGACGCAGGTGTAAGGACGTAGTCTCTGCCATCAGCCGATTCTTTTTAAGATTAAAAGACCAGTTACCCAGGTCCAATCTTGTTTTGAATTCCGCCAAATCGCAGGTGGTTGTCTTCCATGGCTTCCCTGCGACAAAGCAAAAGCTTAAGAGACTAGCACTCTCTGCACTCTCCTCCAAATTTGCCTCTATACCACTTCCTACCTTCACAAGTCGAGTAAAATACCTGGGGTTCACCGTTTCGGTGAACTGGTCGGCGAAAGTTGACCTGGATAGACTAAAACGTATCCTAAAGAGAGCTCTTTCAGATGCTGGGCTCTGAAACGGGCCCAGCATCTGTCGTTGAATGGGAAAACCCAGGTGCGCCTTTGGGGCACCTGGGCTATCTCGGGATTAGTCTTCTTCTCTAGAGGACGTCCCCCAGAGCAAAGACTAAGGTTTCTGAAGCTCCTCGTCTCTCGCTTACCCAACATCGTCCACGCCGATTGGATTCTTCGGGGAAGGTGAAAGACCCCAGGTGGTTAAATTGGAAAGCGGCGTGCTGGATTGGTTGGGGGCTCAGATCCCCATGGATTTGAGGCCATGAAAGTTGGTAATGTCTGGGTAGAGGAAGAAGCTAAAATTAATTACTATGTCTGAAGATTCTCCGTGTGTACTTTTTATTTATTTATTTACTCTGACTTATTGACGGCTTGTTTATTTATTTAAGAAAATCTTTATTATTAAAGATGATTGAATCATTTACCGGTGATAGAATTAGTTCAGCAGTTACGAGTTTACCGATTAGTTATTACAGATTAGTAATAATATTAATAATAGTAATTAAATATTTAGTAATATTTAAAAAATAGTCTTTACGAATCCTTCATCTTTGCGATTGATTGTAGGATTCATCTCTTTGATGAATATCGCTTCTAGAATTCGTAAATTGACAACATTACCTTCTTTCATTAAAGCCTTTATATTATCAATTATTTTCTTTTTATATAACTTAATGTTATGTTCATCATCCATATACTTCTTAATCGCACCGCTATATGAATGTTGCATCATTCGTAAATACAACCATCGCGTCGTGTAACTAATATTCGAACTGACTTTACATTCAGCTTTTGGACATGTGAATCGGTACCCAGTGTTGTGCAAGGGTCTTTGAATCCTGCAATTCTTCAATATTGCGTGGCTAAGTTCCAGACTCTTATATATTCTCAAATGCAAAGAGAATGTTAGCAAATCGCTACTTCAAATGGTTATCTTCTAGATGCATGAAACTACTTTAAGTTCAGAGCACTGAAGCAGCATTTTCGATCTGTATTGCCTGGATTACGCGTTAATCAGATACGAATCGGCTTGAGGTCCCCGCAGTGACTGTGCAGTAATTTTCTAAACATTAAGAACGCTGATGCGTTCTAGACCATCGCGCCCAACGTCTCAATAGCGATTGAGCAAAAATTATATCGATTAGATTCTATGGAAATATATTTTTGTCTTTTCATGTCTTCGGCCTGGTTTTCTACAACGCCGGATCTCACTATTGATGAGACTAAATAGCTGGTAAATAAGGGACCGACGCAGGTGAAGTCCCAACACATGGGTTTGCCTCTGCCATGAAATCATAAAGCATTAGAACGAATTAAACAAATTCTTGTCACTAATAACTACTCATTTAGATTTGTTGATAGGATGATTAGGAATTTTCTAAAACTACAAACCATAGTGTGTGACATCTACATACAAATACTGATGATTAATTATTTATTAAGTATTAATAAAATTACTTATTATAAATTATTAATAATTAGCAAATGTTTTTAGCAAATTTACTTTTGCTTTAATAATTTATAAGATCATAACATAACATATACTAAAAAACGGATATATTTCCATTGGCCCATGAACGAAGGGTCCCCGTATTATCACACTACTATTCAGTTGAGTGATATTTTAATAATGTTTTTAATGTTATCGTTACATATTGATATTTCAATTCTTTTGATGTTAATTTAATGCTCATATCAAGATATATACTTTTCATTATCATTAATATTGGTTTTATTAAAAATAAGTCTACTTGGATAAATTTGTTCGCTTATCGAATAAAAATTGCTAGAATTAAATACACAATATCATCAATATATTGAAACATATATTTCATATCTTTATGTAATTTAGATTTATTTTTTAAACAGTTATGAACTAATTCATATTCTATAAAGCTTATAAATAAGTCAGCTATAATTGGGTTACATCTCTTTCGAAACATAATTTATATCTTTATATTGTTTAGATTTATTTTTTAAACAGTTATGAACAAATTCATATTTTATAAAGCTTAGAAATAAGTCAGCTATAATTGGGCTACTATCACCTCCCATTGGAACACCTCTTATTTGTCTAAATATAGATGTCCCTACCTTTAAATAATTTTGATTTATTAAAATAATTAAGGATTCTATTAATTCAATTTTATCCATATATTTATATTTACTTGATGGTTTAATTTTTGTTAGATAGGCGTTATAATTATTATAACATATATATGTATATCTTTTTCCGAATATAAGGTTAATTAATTTTACTAACGCTTCTTTAATATCTACTAAATCTAGGTTTGTATAAAGCGTATTAAAATCGTATGTATTTATATTTTGAAAAATTATTCTGAAATGTAGCTTACTGATGTTGTTAAATAATCGTTCGGTGTCATCGAAATCTCAATTGTTACAATGACTGCACAATTAAATTAATTTAAAAATATTTAAGGATTCTATTAATTCAATTTTATCCATATATTTATATTTACTTGATAGTTTCATTTTTTGGATATGCGTTATACTTATTATAAGATATCTATTTTTATAACATATAATATAGATATAACATATCTATATTTTTCCGAATATAAGATTAATTAATTTTACTAACGCTTCTTTAATATCTACTAAATCTAGATTTGTATAAAGCGTACTAAAATCGTACGTATTTATATTCTGAAAATTTATTCCTTTTGTCTGTTCTAAAAATTCTTTTGTAGAATTAATACTGAAATAGTGTTTTATACCAGTATTAATTTCGATTACCTTGCAATATTTTTTAAAATGTGCTTTAATTACTTTAAGTATTTTATTCATATAGACAGAAAGTGGTTTTAATGTACATTTAAAAGCACTACATATGAACCTAGGTTTTATTGGATTTCTGTAATTTTGGATTCCAATATAATATAGGTATAGTTTTGATATACCTATATTCATGCTAACCAATTTAACACTTGATTTTATTATTTTCTTTAATAATGATATTAATAAGCTATCGAAAGTATGACTCATTTTGAAAAACGTTATTTTACTCTTTTTTAAAATTATATTTATTTTATTTTTATATTTTTATCAATTTTTTAGCAAAGTTATTCAATATTAGATAAAAATTAATAATAAATGATAATTATAAAAATTATAAAAGCTTATAAATATTAATATAAAATTAATAATTATTCAAAAATATTAAATTTAATAATTAATTATTTAATTAATATGCTCAAATATATCAAAGCAAATTTTATGTTTTCTATTTAATTTTTAAAAATATTAATTTTTTAATTCACATCTTATTAATATTTTGCATTTTTATATTATATTATTTTAAATAATTTATATGATATAAATAATTAAAAATATAAGACATTTACATACGATATTGTTTTATTTTAATTAGTGATTTTTATTCTTATATTGAGACAATGTATATTTTTGTATCCTTTTAATGAATTTATATTTTTTCTCGTGCATGATGCCGTCAAGAAATACAAATTCCTCCTCATTATTATTAGAAGTTTTGTTTTTGTCCTTTAATCAAACCGACATATCTAAATTAATAATTAGCATTTTAGATTATAATCTGAGAAAAATAACAAAAGTAAATCAGGTTTGCGCAGTCTACAACTAGGCTACTCAATTGATTACCAATTGAGTAGCCTAGCCAGTCTGCGTCCGGCGCTGTGACGGATCGGCAATCCAACGTGTCGTCGACATCTATGCGATCGCTCACATGGACGCAACTTGTCGCGTGCAGGTCCTCTGCAGGACTGACGTCCACAATACGTCGACGATAAGCAGGATCATCCACGCCCACCAAATCACTGTCAGAGTCCGACAAATCCTGAATCATAGTATGTCGGCATTGCGGGTCGTCGGAACAATCGACGTTACAAGAATTCTTTGGCGTTTCCTCTCATGAGGGCCACGGAAATTTGCTGGAATAATTCTCCAGCTACTTTCAAATAAGGAATATTTTGGCGGGCACCAAAGTAGCGTGCAATTTTGCGAATGAGATTTAAACCCTCTGTGCTCCATCCCCCATACGTTTTAACCACATCAGGGGTAAACAGAAAGTCATTTACCTCCATTTTGTGACGGTATTTCCACACTTTGACTCGCATAGCATAGTCTTCTGCAGTATACGACGCCTCAGAACTGGCTTTCGACAAATATGATGACTGTTGCGGGTTTGTAACAGCGAAATCCACAGTTTAAGGTGGATCTCAATGGAGGAAGATGTCCGCTGGCGACTCCCTTAAGTTTCGGATAAGATTCAATGTTTCACGCTCTACATGTAGTCCTGCTGATTCAGCTGCATGGAAAACCGTATTTCGCACTCCGTTGACGAATATCTGAATATCCACCAAACTGGCATGTGAGCCCGTGAAACCCGTGAACGTCTGCGTCGTTAAAGCATTGGCGACATATTTGGTTATCAGCGGCATATTCTGCACATGGGCGGCACATTGGATATCTATTTCAGAACAGCATTGGATTTATGATCCTGTTTGGTCGATGTCTACGCCTACTACTACCACGCTCACTTAGTCTGTAAATTAACATTTCTATTAATGTTTTATTATTTGGCTATCTGTTTCAGAACAACATTATATAACATGCAAAAGTATTCTTAATAATACACGTACATAATAATATCTAATTATTAAATATATTTTTTGTAATTGTGATTACATATCTTGATTTTATACATATAAATATATTTTAATTTTCAATATTATAATAAAATATTATTTTAAATATTATATTATTATATTATAACATAAATTTTATAATAACAAACCAGAAATTTATAATGGAAATGACTAGATATATTGTCATTTGAATCTTTTCAAGCACTTCCAAATTTGCTGCAATTATGAACTTCGAAAATTATTATCTAACTAAGTATAAACTCTTGTAACCAGTCCATCAAAACAAGTCCATCAAAACAAGTCCATCAAAACAAGTCCATCAAAACAAGTCCATCAAAACAAGTCCATCAAAACAAGTCCATCAAAACAAGTCCATCAAAACAAGTCCATCAAAACAAGTCCATCAAAACAAGTCCATCAAAACAAGTCCATCAAAACAAGTCCATCAAAATAAACAAGTCCATCAAAACAAGTCCATCAAAACAAGTCCATCAAAACAAGTCCATCAAAACAAGTCCATCAAAACAAGTCCATCAAAACAAGTCCATCAAAACAAGTCCATCAAAACAAGTCCATCAAAACAAGTCCATCAAAATAAATCCATCAAAACAAGTCCATCAAAATAAATCCATCAAAACAAGTCCATCAAAACAAGTCCATCAAAACAAGTCCATCAAAACAAGTCCATCAAAACAAGTCCATCAAAACAAGTCCATCAAAACAAGTCCATCAAAACAAGTCCATCAAAACAAGTCCATCAAAACAAGTCCATCAAAACAAGTCCATCAAAACAAGTCCATCAAAACAAGTCCATCAAAACAAGTCCATCAAAACAAGTCCATCAAAACAAGTCCATCAAAACAAGTCCATCAAAACAAGTCCATCAAAACAAGTCCATCAAAACAAGTCCATCAAAACAAGTCCATCAAAACAAGTCCATCAAAACAAGTCCATCAAAACAAGTCCATCAAAACAAGTCCATCAAAACAAGTCCATCAAAACAAGTCCATCAAAACAAGTCCATCAAAACAAGTCCATCAAAACAAGTCCATCAAAATAAATCCATCAAAAAAAACAAGTCCATCAAAATAAATCCATCAAAACAAGTCCATCAAAACAAGTCCATCAAAACAAGTCCATCAAAACAAGTCCATCAAAACAAGTCCATCAAAACAAGTCCATCAAAACAAGTCCATCAAAACAAGTCCATCAAAACAAGTCCATCAAAATAAATCCATCAAAACAAGTCCATCAAAATAAATCCATAAAAACAATTTCGACAAACTCAACTGTCAAAGACAGTTGTTAAAACGAGATGACAATATATCATCAGAATAAATACAGTTGGATTTTTTTAGCAAATTTAAATTTGGTTTAAATAATAAAATATTAAAGAGATTAAGCTTTTTTAATTTTCTATACACATACAATGCCAAATATCATAAAAAGAAATGTACAAGAATTTTAATTTTATAAAAAGGTTAGCCAAAAATGTTCAATATATTCACACATAAGCATATAGTAAAGGTATAGTAGTAAGGATAAACCTCAGATAAGGACGCTTCTTTTTGTCATGTTGACAATTTTACAATTACACAGAGCCGAAAATTTTGAACAAAAACTAGAATATAATAAACAACGGAATCGATAATTATCCGTCAATACACAATCACTTTGCTCAATACAATTTACATTTTTATAGTGGAATAAAAAACTGATAAATTACAGATGACTACAGCGAATACCTAGCGTAAGTTCCGTTCTGCGCAGGCTTCTGATCATTTGGTTGTTGTTGATTAGCGTTTCCGTCACCAGCGATACTAACGTGAGTATCAAAACTTGGACTGACAGGTGATCGTCTACCTCTAAGAACACTGGAAAACCTGCCTCTTCGGGAATTACGTGTTCCACCACGGCCGGGCCCCCGCGGTCTACCCGCCCTGCTTCTCTTCGATGGAAGTACGGTATTTAGACTACTTCCACCAGCTAAATGCATAGCAATTTCAGCGACTTGCTGCTGGTAACGGAGAGATTCGTGCGTAATTGGATTTATGCTCCTGTTTGGTCGACGTCCACGTCTACCACTACCACGCTCATTTCGTCTGTCAATTGGACTACGTATATGACCAAAATCACAACTATTAGCAAACAAACTGGAATGTTGATTGAAGTCATTTTGAGCTACCGCTGCCAGTGCAGCGGCAGCTACGTTTTGCTGAAAGGTCTGTGCTACAACAAGCTGACTTAACGCATCCGGAAGATTTTGCATTAGACTAAGAGTAGTGTCGTCGGGTGCTATCGGTTCAGATTTGCATAGCATCTGATTACCCATGGGAGTATAGGAAGTTGTATCAAATGGTGGCAGAGACTGATTTATAAATGAGGTCAACGCGTCAGCATTAAATTGGCCTGCCGCTTGTAGTAATGGTACAAAGGAATTAATTACATCATTCTGCGCTTGTCTCGATATTTCCTCAGACATTGCGTTTATTCTATTCCTGTACGATCCATTTCCATTGCCATTAAAATAATTCGATGATGCATTACCACGAGGTCTTCGCACAAGAATACTAAAGGGTCGTCTATTAGACGACGCTGATGCTGCCGCTCTACTATTCGCACTAGGATTATTACTTGGAGGTCGTCCTCTTCGTTTAGTTGTAGTCATTCCATCGATTTCAAAGCAAATGGCATTCATCATATCATTAATTAGTTTGGGAATAGTACTAGACGGAGATGGAAACGGATTGCCTAGTTGTGGAGGTCTGCCACGCCTTCGTTTTATAACAGGTGCATGGTCAACAACTTGATTATCAGAGAAATATGCTACAGACTCCTCCGGAATTGATGAAATATTGCAAAGATTCTGTTCAGCTAGTTCTTGTAGTTCCATGGCCCCAAGATGAGCTGTTGAGCTTATCCATAATTTAGGTCTCCTGCCTGATCGTTTTGAATTGTAATCGTTTACAATTGTTGCAATTACTGTATTTGTCATTTCGGACAAAAGCTTTCGAACAATGCAGCTTATCGGGCCCCTTGATACGCGTCCGGATTTCCTAATTTTACAACAACTTGGATAAATATGCTCGGACGGGTTCCATATGGTTGCCGACTTATTACCACAATTAATCAGATCTGTGTCGTCATCATTTCCAGCATCGCAACTGTAATCATCGTCATTACGATGTAGATAACGGCATGGATGTGAAGATTTTCTTCTGGAAGAATTCCCGCTGATTAACAATTCTTGAATGTCTCCACCACCTGTAGATTGTACGTGGGATGTTGTTAAACTGCTGCTGTCAGATTGGGCTCCGTTATCATAATCATCCTGCATTGAAACGTCATCGTTGTGGAGAGTAGCAATTTCATTAGATTTTGCATTGTAGCTAAACAGAAAGAAAAGCTGTTTTTATAAATTTCAATGTACCTTTAAAAGTATATCTTAACTCTACATTTAGCTCAAATTGTCAAAACGTTGTGACTTAAAATTTGTACTTATAAGTGAAAGTAAAAGAATTTGACGACTTGATACAATATCTATATATAGAAAGGAAAAAATGAACACAAGAAAAAATGTGCAGTAAAGTTAGTTTCGGAGGATCAAACGATATCAGTTTTTCAAGCAAAAATTCAGACAAAATCGACAATCTAGCAGCTAAAAAGATGATTTCTTCTGCCAATCCTGATAATCAGGTTAGTGTTGTTGCTTCTGATAATTTGCAGGGTGTGGGGGGGGTACTCCCCCAATTCCTGAACTCAAAAAATTTGATTGTTGTAACTGACACAGCCCGTGGAAAGGCATAATCTATTCAAAATTTTTATCAGACCGTTTGCTGACAAGTACAACAATAGAATACTGTCTAATTCTGTTAAGCTATATGAGTCAGAGATTAAGATCTCTTTCTCCACTGCCGATATATTAAAGAAATACAGGACATTCTTTGAATCAAATCTAAAACAAATGGGTGACATTTATTCTAAACCCATTCTTGCTTCAATTAAAACTACTAACCTTCCCTCACAGTTAGAAGAGAAAGATATGGATGCTCTGAAGTCAGTCTTTAAAGTTACCAATTTTAGATCAATCACAGGGAAAAGTGGAGTTCACCTTCCAATCTGATTTTGTTCTGCGCCGATTGAGCAAGCAGAAATTTTAACTACATCAAATTTCAACACCTTTATGGGGTATAACCTGCGCTTCTCGATCCTGAATTCGGAAGACCTAGCAGACCCGCATTGCAACCAGTGTCATGGATGGGGCACTGGGCCTCTAACTGTTCTCGCACGAAAACTTGTGGCGTCTGTGTTCTTGCCTCATGCCATTGCATGGTATCTAGAGATAAATGCATAGCTCCACCCTTATGTTCTAATTGTGGTGGGAGCCATACGGCATGTCGCGTAAATGTACGCGGTTCAAAGAATATAGAAACACGTTCGCCAGACAGGTGCAAGCTAAGAAAGTGGAATCATATTCCGACAATGCCTCTAGAATGTCCGACAGTGACATCCTTCGTATCACCAATATCAAGATACAATCCGCCATTAAGAAGGTGGAGGATATGGTAGGCACCCTGGCTGCGGTATTTTATACTCGTCCTGAAATACCGAAACAACTTACAGTTCCCAAATCTAAAAAGAGGGGGAATCGTCCCACGCCATCCCCCCATAAAGATTGAAAAAATGTTAAAGGACAAAATAGGCGCCTCAGTGGCAGATAAAGACACTGCCCGTGGGCAAGTGCTCGTCCAGGACGGAGTTGGTGGCGGGAAAGGCAACCTTTCCGCCACTTGGTAACTTTAAATGCAACCCCTTCATAGGACTCAACCTGAAATTCACTTTATTTGACTCAAATTCGGTAACCACTCCCACTGCAATTCATGCCACCAGTGGGGACACTAGGATTCGGGTTATGACCTCCGGCCTACTTGCGGGGTTTGCGGTTCATCCGGTAGTCATGTGAAGTGTCAATTAAAACCGGAATGTACGAATTGCAAGCGAGACCATTCTGTGTGGTCTCGAAAATGTAAATTATTCAAATCATATCAAAATAGACATAAAGTTAAAATGGTAGAACCTAGAAGTTTTACCAAGGTTTGTGAGCCATCTGTTACGGATCAGGCCAATAGTATCAGGATGGTAGGCGAAGAAATTTTTAGGTATGCTGACAATAAAATCCCGGCTTCTCTGGCTCTCATTGAGAACCCGGTTAGAAAGATTGTCTCTAATCTAGTCGACTCTCTAAACCCATCTCTGGCGAGGACTAACACTCTGACCAAAACAAACAATAAACGTAAGTCTCCAAGTTCGAAGAGAGTTGTTTCTGCTAGGTCCAGCGCAGCTATGAAACTTGCTAAGAAACTCGATTTGGGATGTTGCCAATTCCAAATGCTTTGAGGGAAATGAAGACTTTGCCCGTGGGTAAATGTCCCTGCCTGTTTGAACAGAAGGCGGAAAGGGTGAACCTTGCGCCTCTGGTTCCGACTAAGCGGTGGGCGTCCCACTCAGGTTAAATCATCGCAATGGGATGTACTCGTGAGCCTTTTTCACTAAATATTCTTAAGCGGAATTCGGGAGGTGCTTCTGCCCTTAGGCTTCTATCTGGAAATGATGCAGATGTTATAGTCCTTCAGGAGACACTGTCTATCCGTCTAACCCAGGACATTACTCGATTTATACCCAATCATATTTACTCACACTTCAATCCGTACATATCCCCACCTCACTCATCATCGTCTCAAGGTCTTAAAACCTAAGTTAAATGATCCTTAAGGTATATACTCTTATTAAACTACACGTGTCCAGCCATGTCTTGTTTAGTTATAGCACTTGTCAAAAACGGTAAACGCATCAGAATAGCTAATGTCTACATCCGACTGGCAGAGATTCACAAGAACCGTGACCTCCAGTACCGTATGTTAGTTAGCAGCTACGACATGTTACTAGGTGACTTCATGTTACTAAGACTTCATGTTACTACGACATGTTACTAGGTGACGCCGATCACAGAAGAGAAGTGGCCGTCACAATGCTGTTAGCCACACCATCCGATATTGCTGGCATCAACATTATCCGTAGAATATTTTTACCTAAGCATAATCCGGCCACATGTCTCAAAGATCTGTTGCCCATTTCAATTCAAAATTCCCTCATCTCCATATACAAAAATGCGCTTGAGCATAGAATCCGCGTCCATGTAAGTAGGCGTAATTTAATCCCACTGAGTTTTCATGGGTTTGTCAAAGGGCGCTCGGTCTATTCAGCAATTGGTAAAGTGCATCAGTATTGTCAGGATAACAGTCATCAGATTACTGTGGCTGTATTTCTTGACTTTTCTGCTGCATTTGACCGCATCTCCATTCCCTTCGTTATCTTATCTCTCTGGTTCCTTGGGTTGTCAGCAAGAATTATTAACAAGGTGGAGATATTGCTGTACACCAAGTGGTTATACTACGAAGACGACCCTGATGCGCGTCAGTTCTATCCTATTACAGGCGTGCCTCAAAGATCCCATCTTTCTCCTGTCTTATATCTTGCTGCCTCAATTTTTCTCTTCAAAGCATTTAAAGGCGATCAACATCTAGTGGAATATGCTGATTTAATCCCACTGAGTTTTCATGGGTTTGTCGAAGGCGCCCCTTCCACCAAAAATAAACTTAACAGACTAGCACTCTCTGCACTCTCCTCCATTTTGCAGCCTCAACTACTCCCCATTTTCACGAGTCGAGTAAAATATCTAGGGTTCACCGTTACGGTGAATTGGTTCGTGAAAGCTGACTGGATAGACTTAAACGTATCCTGAAGAGAGCTAGGTGAGCTCTGAAAGGAGCCCAGCATCTGTTATTGAATGGGAAAACCTAAGTACGCTTTTGGAGTACTTGGGCTATCTCTGGATTAGTCTTCTTCTATAGAGTACGTACCTCAGAGCAAAGACTACGGTTTCTTAAGCTCCTAATCTCGTATTTACTGATCATTGTCCGCCTCGACTGAACTCTTAGGGGTGTGATAGACCCTGAATGGTTCATTCGGAAGGCGGCGCGCTGGTGCGGCTGGGGTAGCTCAGATCTCTCTGGACCTGAGGTCGTAATAGTTTATGAAGAAGAAAGATGAAAGTAATTGGTCAACATAATAGTTTTTCATGTTTTCCTGACTCTAATTTGTGTTCTTGCTTATTTACGATAATTAGATAGTTATCGGTTGTTTTGTTAATAAAATCTTATTATGATAGTCATGCTTATAATAAAATGAAGCTTGCCTAATGAAAATTGTTCAAAAATGGACAACTTTACGATGTTTTGGAAAGCATATACAGAGTAGAAACAGATAGAAAACACATAACCTATCCACATTTGGAACAATCAAGCAGACAATATTCACATATTAAGAGTTTTTATGAACGAAAAGCGTATATTTCTTTTTGTGAAAATGCTCTCGCGAAAAACGAGATAATGTTTCGCTCAATATTTGATATTTATTGAAAAAGTGTATATATTGTACTTTGCTGATCCCCTATTGCTGGATATTTATTCGTCAAAATAAAATTTAATATTTTGATAATTAAAGATTTCGTAAATTACTTTATTAACTTAAAAATAATTTAATTTATCGTTTTAATTAACATAAAAATGGAATTATAAATTGATTGGTCACTCATTAGGAAGTTTTACAAATAGGGAGTAAAAAGGATTATTTTATTCTAATTTTAGATAATGGCTGTTATCATCATAAGGATCAATGTAATTTTGTTCACCTTTTCACTTTCTCCTATTTGAAAAAAATGGAATATTGAGGATCTTTAAATTCGGAAATATGTAGATCGAAATTGATCACATTTACTAACGCAGGTTAAATATAAAAAGCAAATCGTTCAACTTACTCATTTGTTTCGTAGGGATAGCTGCGTTTCCGCATTCCTGCTAACCTATCAACAATTGAATGCAAGGAACAAGCTGGTTTATCTTCACTTGTATTTGTTGACAAATCAGTTGGCAACATTGAATCTGATTGAAAAGAATCTGGCATTTGGAATATTTCTGTTTCCAGTGCTTACAATTTAAGCGTCAATTTTCTGGAAAGACGGTTTCAAATCAGGTTTGATAGTGGAAAATTTCAAGAAATCAATGAATCTATAACATCACAGTGCTTTTGTTAAAGAATATAGTTAAACATCAAGATGAAACTAACAAACAATCAAATAAGCATTAAATAATAAATGTGCAGGGTAAATGATTCAATTGGCAAAGCGATCACACTATTAGTAGAAACGTACAAAGGTACAAAACATTTGCACTTTAATCCTAAGCAAAAAAATCAAAATAATTATCTGTATGAACATGGCATGCATACATGGCTTTATTAGAAAACTATGGAAATTATAAATATTGAATTTTATAATTGAAATAATTGTCTTGAATTAATTGAAAAAATTGATTGTCTTACAAATTGGGAAATATTAGTTTTATTAGCAAGGACATAAAATTACGGATTCGTAATGATGTAAAAAGAAATAAATCCAAAATTTATAATTGTAATGTCACATTGTATTTTATAAGTTTTATTATAGTACTATGTAATGCATATCACATTGCATTCTTTATTAATCAACGGCTCCACCATTGCAGCTTACTCTTAGAAACTATAGAATAAATTGATAAATTTAAAAGGTATAATAAAAGCTGTGACAATGTACTTAAAACAGAAGTTAGTGTTTTGTTTTAAATTAAATAAAATAAACATGTATTAAAGAAAAATTCGATTAAAACAACGCAAGTTCGACTAGATGAACCTTTCATCTAGTCAATTGACTAGATTATTTTTCATCTAGTCAATGACATGTCTTTAATCGACAAAGGAATCAGGTTCCGCCTGCATGGCGACACCAACTCGGCATCTAGCGATTAAGCCAACCAGGATCTGTCATACACCTGAGGTTCCAATGGCAGGGCACTATGGTCGTGACATAAGGTGCTTACGAAGCCCTTGCCTCTATTTCGGGGGCGTCCTTTACGAAAACACCTAGATTCGGCACAATTGAACAACAGGTAAATATGAACTTTGAAGGCAAATATTGGTCCATCTGTGTCTTGTTCTCTTTCATAAATGCGAATAGCAAAGCATTAAAACATTTAATATGAAAATTTTCGGTAAAATTTGTGCTATGGAAATGGTCGCCACGTACTGCGAAAAAATATCGAACAAATTTAAAATTCTTCACGAATTTTAACAATGTGTAAAATTGTCGATAGAAAAACTAAGAAAGTTAATTTATAGAAATCTTTCAGCAATTGTGACAGCATATACTTTGGTTCTGACAATTAAAATATGTTTACTCTGTGGCTGATAGTACAGTCAATGAGATTATTTTATTTGGTTCACTTTAAGTTTCATATTAAAAAGACATACGTTAAAATTTTAAAACATTAAGATGAAAGCGTTATTATGTTTAAATTTATAGTTTAAATTTAAATTAAATTTTTATTTTAATTCAAATTTAATTTTAAACCAGAAAAAAATTCATTATTTTTATCAATGAATTGAGGCAGACAAGCCTTAATTCGTAAGGATTAAAGAGAAATGTTAAAAATAAAAATGTTAAACTCGTATAAAACTCTGGCTGTAAGATTTTTTTAAGAGTATCAAATTTTTGCATTTAAAACAAAAATTCGGCGCTCGTATATTGTGTCACCAAACACATTAGTTAAATATCTATCATGATGCAGTTAAGTTTCGGATATAAAGAAGGTAAACACAATCAGTCGGAGCGTAAGGATTTATCGAATTAATCAGAAGCAAATCAACTGCGATCAAGATACTGTCCTCATAGAAAGTTTGCCCTTGCACCTTCTGATAAAAGTAACTTAAGAGTTAGCAAGATTCAACAATAATCACAGCTGCTTCAAGAGACGAAGCAGAAGTGACCATTTGATATCGAATGGTAGACACGTCCTTTGGAAGTATTGCTGAACATGGTGAAAAAGGTAAATATAAATAAAGATTAATAAAATGAGACTGAACATTGCATAGAGCATACTGAAAATCCGATATCAAATAAATTAGTCGTTTTTGAAATAATATAAATTAGAAATATAAAAATCTGTATTTTAATATTCAGAAACAATCAGGTGCAATCGAAAGTTAACAAAATTATTAATAACTAATAATTTAAAATAAAAATATTAGTCTACATAGCCGTTATATCGTTATATAACCGTCTACCGTAGTCTATTTTTATAGACACAAATATTTAGACAAAAACAAAGTATAGTTATTTGTAACCAGAATATAAAGATTTGAAGTCTAAAATTTATTTAAAGCGTTTAAAAAGCTATTACAAACGAATAGGTTTTTATTTATTAAAAAACAATTAAAACAGCAATAGCCTTCCTCAGTTGTTAGTGCGCACGTCACTACAATTCATTGCAATTAATTAAATTTAATTAATTAATTAAATTAATCAATAAATTAAACATGTTTTACAAGATTAAATCCAAACTGAAGAAAAGTTAAAATTAAATCCCGGTGTTTCAAGATCTGCATAATTTTATGTAGATCTTGAAATTGTTAAAATTTACATTTTGTAAATATACGTATTTGAGTATATTGCGGGCACTTGTCTTCAATATCAGGAAGATATTGAATTGACAAATACTAAAGGATTAGTACCAGGTTCATTTAGAATTTGATGAAGATACCCCGAGACAAAGTAAAATAAAATATGTTAACGCACTAACAATATCCTGGTCCTTAGGTTATTACTAAAACGATATTTACCTAAAATGGTATATAAGATCAATGGTATATAAAATGTAAGATCATTTTCCAGTAGATTGATTGTTGCTTTGAAATAATGTATTACAATCATGACGATCGTCATATACAGTTGATGTTACCATTTAACGCTATTGGGGATACGAATATATCGTGTATATCAAAAATTTAGAATATCAAATCTGCAAGTGCATTAGTAGTTTTTGCATCACAGAATGTTGATGTAATCTGCAAAAATTGACCTTTAGGTGTGGATTTTTATGACAAAAACATGTCATATAGATCAGGTCGCATATCATTATTTATAACTTTCTTGTGTTATTTTATCAATCTTTTAAATATAAAAATTAATAATATTTATGATTATATTTTAATGGTAAACGAACCGGAAATGTTCCGGTATGTTCACAATTATATGTTTCCTAAAATATGTCATCAAAATACTAAAAATACAAAATCAAAAAGTATTTTATAAAAATATACATTAGATATGATGATTTCTAATACGGGGCGTCTTGCCATTTCGATTTTGATAATTTAACAGTGACCCCGAGCACTTTCGTTTCAATGAAGATTCCCTTTACATCTAAAACATTTGTAATATCGAAAATTTTTTACTCAGCCATAACCGGTTCCATGCTCACTCTGAGAAAAGAAGAAGGTTAACGATAGACTTCGTGACAAGCCAGCCGAAGAAAAAAAAACCGTCGCATCAATATTATGAAATAATGCCTCATTGCTCAAAATGTCAGGACTACGGCGTACCCGGTAAGCAACGCGCTCAGGCACGGCCTGGCCAGACTGATAAGTCATCACGGGTATCTATAGTAAAAGCGACTGCAGAGGTAGCCAAATTAGCTACCAAACGAAAGCGTAATTAACAAGAGAACGAGTTAGAATCGCAACACTCAATGCCGACTCTCTGACTATTATATTTAATAAATTTATATTTATTAAATATAAATTTTAATTTAAGGATTTATAACTTAATTTGCTAAAATATTTATAATATATTAGATTATATTTATATTATAATTCCTGTCTCTTTAATATATTTTACGCATTTATATGCGACATATATCGCATATAAATTCATAAAATATGTTGCTTTCGTTACATATATTGTTATCGTGTCATATAATACAAGGATTTTTTACAGAACGAAAGACATTGCGTCAAGAAAGCTCACTTAAACAAAAGTATATATATCACTATGTTTTCCCACAAGGAGGCATAAACACTAGTTAGCATTCTATATATCTGTATTAGACCGAGAAATATAACCGAATTATTTTTGCAATATTCAAAGTCGCTATGTATGGTTAAAGTGCAATACGCACTGTCATGTACAGAGCTAATGCTAAATTCTTTTTAGTGATTTAGATTAAGGATAATTTCGTTTTTCAAGCTTTGGACACTGATTTAGCGTGTGTTAAGATACCTATGGATGATTATTAAAGTCACGGTACTGATGAGCTCCGTTAGAGCGAAACGCGTCTGCCGTTGTTGAAGTTTGTCGTCACACATAGGATGACTGGGCACATGTAGCGACTTTGAATATTGCGAGAATAATTCGGTTCTATTTCTTAGTCTGATGAGGATATATAGAATGCTGCCTGGTGTTTATGCCTCTTAATGAGGAAAACATAGTGATTTATTTACGAGTACACCATTGTGTGTCCCAGGGCAGGTGTAATAACTAATTATATATAAGATATATAATCCTTTTGTTTAAGTGAGCTTCCTTGACGCAATGTCTTTCATTCTGTAAAAAATCCTTGTATTATATAACACGATAACATTATATGTAACCAAAGCAACATATTTTATGAATTTATATGCGATATATGTCGCATATAAATGGATAAATTATATTGAAGAGACAGGAATTTGTCTCATGCGTAAACGAACAGGAACACGTCAGGTACGTTTAAAATTATATATACTAAAATATGTATATAATTAAAGTATATATACTAAAATACAAAATAAAAAAAGTTTACAAACACGAGATATGAGACAAATATAGCTCAAATACAGGCACGAATAATGAACAAATTCAAGAAACACTCAAATCCCAAAATAACAGTTATCTTTTGAGTTTAAACTAGGATAAACAAGTCAAAGTTGTAAAGTAAAGAATTCAAAGTCTGATAAGTAAATTTAACAAATTCGGAAAAGTTAGCTTATAAATTAATGTATGACAACTCGCATAGTTAACTTATTATTAAAAAATCTTTAAACATCATAAAAATTTCCTATCATAAAAATTACGATAATTTTTATGCGGAAGAGAACGCCACGTTTATATTTTATTTTAAATATTGAATTAAATTATCTGTAATCAAAATATTCTTTTACAAATAGTTTGATATGGCCAAATCGTCTCTGAAAATGCTCACTATAATTTGGTGTTAAAAAAATTAAATCATTTTGTTAAAATATCACGAAAGGATATTTTGTAAAAAATTGTCTGGTTGAACTCTAACCAAATAGCTATAAATATATAAAAGTATACATACCTTTTAAAACACTCCTTGTTTGTCCACTAGTCTTGCTAAAAGGTAGATTTTTTACAAATCTGCAATTTTAAGACATAATATTTTTAAAACGGCTAAACTTCATAATAAAAATCGAAAATAACCGAATAGCAATCAAGGAAATATTAAAGATTTTTACTGCATTAAAGTATGCACTATATTTTTCTGTTATTTTTTGTTAATTGCTATTGTTTTGCATTACAAATTCACCACTGTCCAATAAAAGTAAATGCACATTAGTGTCACATCAGAAAGCAGAAAAAGCAATAAAATTAGATATATTCGACTTTATAGCAAAGTTTTACAATTGCTGGCCAAGCATTGATAATTAAGAGAAATGACCCTCTCTCTATATATATAATTATTGTGTGAAAAATATCTTATAGCGTTGAGACCACGGCTATAATACATTCAAAAGTATTTTCAATTGAAGTATCGCTATTTTAAAAGTTAGCAAAAGAATAAAAAGAATTTCGTAATTTTAAAATCAATTAAAACAGCTTTGCGTTTGCAATTTAAAACAAAATTTAATTCAATGATCAAAATAAATGTTAAATTAAATTATTTTCAGTTTACAAGAAACAGCGCCCTGTTAGAAACCAGTTTCGATAAATAGTTTTATTTAGCATACAAAACACATCAAACTATTTCGACCATGTACCGCGCGCATTAAACTTTCAGATACACTCCACAAATTACTCCAAATTCAGTTAATTTTGCAGTTTATTAATTAAAGAACAGATTGTTTAATTACGCTATTTATTACAAATTAGAGTAAGGGATGTATTTTAAATTACTATTCATAAATATTGTCATTTGCTTAAGAGCTACTTGGTATGTGAGAAATGCTTCAATTATAATTGAGGAAAATTATATTTTCTGTCTAAGCAAAATTATTTCTACAATGGCAATATGCCTAAATGAAAGAGGTGGTTGGTGATGGCAATAAAACAATGTCCAGACATTATTTGCTAAATTATGGAAATATGCATTAAAGGTCAAACTAAACACATATATCTATATAATCAGAGGATTTACTTTGATTATTACTTGTATATTGTGTTTAAAATAATCGAACTTTTACACAAGACTAAAGTAGACAGTCTTGTCAGTTGTCGAAGAGCACCTAAAGTTTTTTTATTCGAAATATAATAATTTTGGCTATATTGTGTAAATACAGAGTAAAACTTTGCAAACCGCACATTTTAACATTTTGTATGCATTTCATATAAATAATAAAACAACGCATGAATACATTTTCTTTATTAAATGTTAGAAATTAGCGCTAAAACAAATTTTATGTCAAATAAATATCAGATAAATATTTTAATTTACTAAAAGAAATTAAATGCTACATAGAACATAACTGGAAAGATAGTTTGCATCTCAATATGTGCAAATTGGCATGGAAGTGTAAAAATTGAAAGTGGCAACAAATTCAACAATTTGTTTTTATTTAGAAACATTATCAGCTGCAGATATACGAAAATCTGGACTAAATTGTCTACAGAGAAATTAAATAATAATAAAATAGCACATACAACAGACTAGCACGTGACCTAATTACAGTGTACGAAATCAATTTCAATGGATGAAAGGAATTTGCTTTTAATAAAATTTATGCTCTAAGATTTTTATCATAAATTAACAGAAATATCAAAAATATTTTAAAGAGAATGTTTGTTAAAAAAGAAACATTAAAGAAAATCAGTAGTAAAAATATTCGATTAATTATAAGTAATTAATTATAATTATACTTATATTCATGAATATAAAACAACATTTTATTGTAATTAAATTTGGTTATAATTGTAATTATAATATTAGATGTTTAGAATAGTTTTTGTTCAATGCAATTCAAATAGTTCATTATTTATGTTTCTATGAGTTTATAAATCTAATTTTATTAAAAATGAACGTATTTAATATAATAAAAAGAAATACAATCAAGTTTTAATTTAAGACAGTGTTTTGATAAAGAGCATAATAACTGCCAAATATTGTTATACAAATAACAATATTTTTTATTTATATAAAAAAATCAATAATTTTTCATTGTTTTTAGTATTTTTAAGATGCTAATGTGTCTTCTCTTAAAATAAGTAAAGATATCATTTTATAGTCAATAGTTATTTATCCCATCCTGTAATCAAATGTGGTAAGCGAAAATAATTATTATTTGAAGAGTTTCATATTAATTTAAATTTGATGATTATTAATTTATTAGATCATTTTTAATAAATCAAAGTTAGTTTATGTATAAAAGGATTTTATGTTTTAATTATTAAAAAATATCAATTGTTTTGTTTCTAATTTTAATAAGAACCAGATAAAATCTTTAAAAAAGCTTGCAAAAATGTACAAATTACTATTTTATTTGCTACCAGTTGACTTTTGTATAAAATTTTTGTAAAAAATATTTTATTTTTGGCTTACAATTTTTTCTGCTTACAACAAACAGAAATTGCCAGCATTAGAATAATATTTTATAAAAATAATGATAAAATATAATAATGATAAATATATTAAAAATAATAATAAATAAAATAAATAATATAATTATAAATAATAAATAATTATTATATAAGATCTTATACAATTTATATTTATAATTTAAAATTGAAATTTAATTATTTAATTAAAACTAATTATTGTTTACCCATCAGTTATGAAGGAGATCATAAATCGTCGATTTCATAAAATCAAGTCTAAGTAATCGATTACATAATTCGCCTTGAGTAATACGACTTTAGTTTATATTAGATTAGATAGTAAGAATGAAAAAATGTGATGTATATGTTATATACTCAGTAAGTCGTGAATAAAAATAAAGATAAATAATAAATAATAATATGATTTTAAATAATTTGTGTTTTATATCAAGTTAAAATAAAAAATTGAAATTTAAAAAGTCAATTTTATATGAATTGACTAATAAATAACAGACAATGTATCAGAATAAGGATTATAGGTCAGTAGGATGAACTGCTATGTAATCAGGTTTTATCTCCTATTCATCGTCTCAACATAACGGCGGGGTCAATTAGTGCTAGTGACGTAATTCCCCTGATTAAATTTTATTATGTGAAGTATCTATATTGTATTTATTATCAAAATGATCGTTTTAGCTAACTTACACTCTAAACAATACTAGCAGGTCTAGCAAATTCCACATGTCAATAGTAGCCGTGTGGGTAGAAATGTTTGGTGTAATCCATTATTTTAGTTTTTAATAGATTCTACAAGAATATTCTACAGAAATGTTCCTTCATGTTACTATTTTGAATATAACTAATTGCATCTAGTTCCCAAAACCTGTTTTAATTAGTTAAAATGCCTGTTAATTTAATGACAATCGAATTGTCATTTCATGTTTTTATTTTAAAGCTGAGGTGATTCTAAGGATTTTTAAAACAAATCGTGTAAAATAAAACGATTTAATATCGATTTCTTTTCTTTGATCAAAGATAATAAATAGTTAAAATTATTATAAATTTTTATAATAAATAGTTTTATTTTTATATTAGAAGCAAAATTATTGTAGTAATAGCAAGTTATTGACTGTGCAATAATAAAAATGCAGTCTAAACACTAGTTGTTTGTTATACAAGTATGTCGCACACAGAACATGTAGTTTTCTATCGATTTAGGATTATCAACTGAAACTGCATTCTATCGGCTTGATTAATAATAAAAACGTCACCGGAGCGATAAATTTTTGCATCAGCTGGAATCAACTCAGCTCAAAATAATTTTTTTTAATTTGAATGTTAACCTAAGGTCTAGACACAAAATTTCTCTTCGCTGCTTGAATTTTCCGTCATTCGATTGTAATAATTCATAAATTTATCATCAAGTCGTGTTGTCATAAACTTTTAAGGTTAGGATTAGATAGAGTCAAAGTACAAAAATACAAAAAGTCAGTACGGCCATAACTTATAACTTCTAGTTTTTAAAAGTTGTCCTGTTTGAAATGCTTAAATACTTTCACTGACGTTCGTTTTACTTAAATATAAAAAGATACTGCAAAAATAAAAGATCCGTTATTAATTATGCTCATGTCTGAACATGTCTGACTATTATAGAATTGGAATATTTTGCAAAGTACAATGTATTTATGATACTTGAATGCAACCAGCTCGGAATCAATGAAAATATATTGAAATACTTCATCACCAAAGAGCTGCAATATAAAGGTATCACACAACAACTGCAAGGTTAAGTTCCTTGCATGTAAATAATAGTTTATTTAGTAAATAATAGTTCCTTGCATGAAATAATAGTTTTATTTAAATATATTTGGTTAAGTTACATAAACTTAAACAATTTTATTTTAAATTACGATAAATGTTTGTATTGATAAAAATATTGTATATAAACTACATGGAAGGAAAAAGTAAAATCTCCGAGATTTTGGTCATTGCGATAATTATCACTATTTCTTGCTTGTAATTTATTTGTTTACATGAACCAAAAAGATATTGTAGATATTTAAGTCATCAATTCCCTCGAATTTAGTATATGTTAATTTCTAGGAACAAAGGAAAATCAAAGACCAAAGGAATTATTTAATGGCAACTGCCATTACCATCAGGGAAAAAATAAAATTGTTAGTTTAAAAAATGTAACAATTATAATAGAAATTAAAATTAATTGAAATTAACAATTTTAACAAAATTTTAATTTTCTTTTAAAAAAAGAAAATTTTTACAAAAACTGTAAAAATTTTCTTTATTTTTCTGATGGTGATGACAGTTGCCATTGAAATACTGTATAATTCATTTGTTCTTTAATTTTCCTTTGTTCCTATAAATTAACATATACAAAAAGATAATTTATCTGGTTGCAGAAGATAATGGTCATTGCTACATTGATAAATGGAATATAAATGTTATCGTGTAAGGTAGATTCTGACCACTTATCTTACTGAATACAAAATCAAATTTGCCAACTTCACATTTCAATGTTTGTTTCTTTGGCATTTTAATTCACACGAGAAAAAAAGTTTTTTTTTCTCGTGTGAATTAAAATGCCAAATAAGTTGGCACACGAAAGTAATCTCTTATCGGAGTTTCAATCTGTAATAACCATCCGTAAATATGCAAAAAAAATTATTAAAATCTCAGAATAAAATGAAAGGGCAAAAACCAATGGTAATTTTCGGTACTCTTTAATGCATACTTTAAACCAAATACTTTAAAAGTAAATAGTCAACTTTGAAATATAAAACAAACGGTAATATTTCCAAGTGTCGTTTTTGATTCTATGACCTGCATTACTAAAATGACATGCTCAGTCATGTCATTAGCTAAGTTAATTAGCTAACTTAATTTATTTTTAATCGGATTTCAACCCTAATAAATAGGAAACAAAGACGGCTATTTCAAACTATAACAAATAGAAAGCGAAACCGAATAACAGAATATGCCACTCTTATGTCTTATAAATTTTATAATTAATTTATTATATTTACTTGGCTTTTATAATATTTATTTTAATTTTTATAATTACTGTCACAAAACCAACATATTTATATGAATCTTTAAAGAAAAATAACACTCGGTAATAAATATGGACCCGTTAGATATTTATTAAAGCATTGAAGAAACTAAAACTGCTTAAAAAATATATTTATTTTAATAGCTAGTTTTAAACATACTATTAAATAATATAAACATGTTTAAAAAATTAAACATACTAAGATTTTGTGAGCGTTCCAAAGCCAGGTGAACGTGGGCTGAGAATCGCTACTATAGATTACATCAGCAATTAATAATTGCATATGAATATTCCACGTATAAAGAGTTTAAATTATCTTTTTTATTGCGAATTATCCCCGAAAATACAATATTTCATATTGTACTTGATATGTATTTTTTGATATTTCGACTGTACTTAGTAGTACTTTTCAATTGTAACAATTTATAATAACCAAGACTTTTTAACTAATAGTTTAAAAGTCTTATAATTTTAATTATGTGATAATACTAAACAATTACTAACGTATCAAAGAAAAATTAAATTTAATTACACATCTGAAAACTGTTTGGCCTTTTTACCAGTGAATTCCATATTTGAAATATTTTTGAAAAATCATAAATTCGCAATACAAGACATTTGCAAACTAAATGTTTGCCTATTTGTCTAATGACATTTGTAAAATTTAGTACTTAATCGTCTCTTGTAAAAATATAAAATAAAGACGATCAAACATTTCCAATACAGGGAAGTTGTTATCTGATTAAATGCAAGCAGACAAAGAGGTGATGATGTTGGCAAAGGTGGAGTACATGGAAAGCAGTGGTGAGAATAATGCATGTCCAGTAAGCACAGTCCGGGATCGGGTCAACTAATTTTGTCGAAATACAATATCACGCAGCAAGACTGATGACGAAAACGGCAATGCAAATTTTTAATATTCACAGATTTAAATGAGGGATTTTATAAGAATATTTCATATACATGGGGTGAATCTGTGTTAGTAGTTGCGGCACATTTACAAACAGAAAAAAATCCATTTTATATTTTTTATGAAAATACAACGCAAATTCTTAGCAAATCAGAACAAAAAAGAAATCAGAGTGGAAAAACATTTTTATTGTAAATACTTACCGCCGACATCCTAATTTTATTATAAAAAATATTTCATGTTGATCCTTATAAATTCCGCTTTTAAATAAAATACGGAAAATTACTGTTTTTCAAAAAAAATGATATTTTTGGTTAAGTACGCAAACATTTTAAATAAAAAGCTGGTGACTTTTATTGAAAATGGAAGTGAATGAATTTATAAATAATTAAAAAATAATTATCCAACTGTGAGAATTTAAAATACGATGACGAGGTTATGTAATATAACGGGTGCATGTGAAATATCACGCTGATATCAGACGTGTTATGTCAAAATATTTCGCTTGTAGTAAATTCTGTGTTATAGACACAAGTTATCTGTATTATAAAAACGCTGTAATAATATTTTTAATCAGATGTAATTTATACACTACAATATTTACAGAGAATATTTACTATAAAAATATTATTTTTAGAGTCAAAAAGCATTAATAACTACCTAAATGATTAGGCAAATAGCGCAAATTAGATGTAGCCTTGCGAGATAAAATTGATGGGGCGAAAATTGAAGATACAAAAAATAAAATTGAGAAGGAATGAAAATTTTAAAAAGTTAATGTTTACGAAATCACGTTGACATTTCTAAACTATAAATAGATTACAATTTGACAAATGTAGGACTTGATACAAAATGCATTAAGAGTAAGCTACGATTTAAACTATATTCAAATCGCCTCAATTAAAATTGAGCTGTCAACCTCCATAGTTAAAGATCAAACGTAGCACCGAGTTCTTATTCGCACAAAAACGCTATTCTACAGAGTAATATCACATAATACATAACTTATTGTTAATTTTTAATTTAAAAGATTTAATGTTCCGCTGTTATAATTAACATCGTCGTCAATGAGTTGAAGCATTGCTAGACTAAAAAACAATGACGAAAATATACAACATATCATTTTTATTTTTTAATAAATGTTCAATACTAAATATTCTGTAAAAGTACATTAAATTTACATAAATGAAATTTCAAATATAGGTAATCGTCATGAGTATTTATGGTGGAATAGCTTTACTCACTCTTATAGACAAATTTCAGCATCAAATGTTATTTATAATGAAATAAAATGTGTCGGCGGTAAATACAGTACCTATATTGTTAAGTACCTGATCTGGTAATCTTGTACGCTGTATGTAGTTCACTAAGGTGGCTCGAATATATAATGAGGATGCCTAAGGAAAGCAAACTGATGTTCAGAACACATATAACCGGAAAGAAATCCAAATTAAAAGGTTGCCTTGCAAACGAGAATTCACAGTTTGTGAATGATCAATTTGGGATACCTAAATTAAAGCGATTAACTCGGAGTAGCTTTGAAAAGTCAAATACGCAACCATTTTCAAGTAGTAACTTTTAAAGTCACTAACTAAATATAAACTATTTGTTTCTTTTTTGTGGATAATATAATATGCCAACCAAACATATTCACTGGCACGCAAATGAAATATTAACAGAATTTATATATAGAAAATATATTGTTATAAAAATATACAATTTTTATATAATAAAATTGGTTTTATTAATTCTACAATTTTAAATAATTTTTCAAAAATACGATAGTTTTCATTGGTTTATTACTTTTTTTATTTTAAGGTAAATAATTCTAATAATATTTTAAATTGAAAATTTACCATTCTTAGAGCATAATTTTTATAAGTTTCATTGCATTAATAAATAATAATAGCATTAAAAAATCAGCATTCTAAATTTTATTTTAAAACTAATTTAATAGAACTTTAATAATAAATTACATATTTAACTAAATTTATTTATCATTTTTCATAGACTTTACAATTTAATTTTAAATAAATTTATTATTTAAAAGGTAATTTTTATAATAGTGTATTTTTATAAAATTAATTTTATAGTATCATCCTTAAATTTTTAAATTATATTATTAAATAATATAATAATCATTAATAATATATAATTAATAATCCTTAATAATATAATCATTAAATTAAATAAATATATATTAGTTTTTTAAAGAAAGTTTTTTAATGTTGCAAATGCACACAGACTTTGTGCTTAAGTGCCCACAAAAGCGATACAGATTGAAAAGATAGTTACTCGTTCAGAAGCATTAAACGTAGTTGCTTTTAAAAAAATGGAAGTGAGGATGAAAATCGCAGGTTATCAGGTAGGGAATTCTAAAGGAGAGGAGCAGCGATATGTAGGGATATACGGCCGAAGTTGGTTGAGTGACGAGGTACGTGTAGCAGAAGAGAAACACAGGAACGTAGATGAGTAGAAAGAGAACGAGATAAACTCAGCGTTGGCTGATAGAGATAAGAAGGAGATTTACAATGAAGAAGGAGATAAGTTAGACAAAGAAGACGAGAACTTTGTTTTGTTTAAACTTGTTATTTGGCGATATATTCCAATAGTATAAAAATAAATTTCCTTTTATGAAATTTAAGTTAAACCTCTTCGTGATCTATCAAAACATCTAATTTCTTCGCGCATGTACCTAATGTGTTATGGGTTTTACCCTCTTCTGTTTCTGTATCTCCTTCTTCTCTGTATCTTCAGACCACAATTATTCCTGCTGTAGATAAAACTTGGATGGCTAAGTATTTAACATCATGTTCATTTTCGTTTCTTTGTCTAATTTATCGCCTTCTTTGTTGTAATTCGACTTATTATCTCTACCAGCCAACTCAAAGTGAATATCGTTCTCTTTCCTTTTCCTACGTTTCTGCGCTTCTCTTCTGCTACCCGTACCTCTTCACTCAACTTACTTCGGTCATCGATCTCTACATATTGTTGCTCCTCTACATTTGAATTCTCTACCTGATCACCTGTGATCTTCATACTCACTCCCTCTTAGCAAAAATCAACTACGTTCTATGTTTCGAAACGATCAACCAT
The DNA here is from genome assembly GCA_012934845.2 of Pomphorhynchus laevis. NCBI lineage: Eukaryota > Metazoa > Acanthocephala > Palaeacanthocephala > Echinorhynchida > Pomphorhynchidae > Pomphorhynchus > Pomphorhynchus laevis. The sequence goes on from WNNJ02001737.1 coordinate 33,739, forward strand.
TGTTTTCAATCTGTATCGCTTTAGTGGGATTTAAGGACACAGTCTGTGTGCATTTGCCACATTAAATTTTTTAAATCAATTAAAATTAAAGTTTTTGTTGATATTTTTAGAACAAATAAACATATTCATATACACCTGTGTATAAATAGGGATGTATGAATTTCAAACCGACACTATTTTCTAAATTAGAGAAGTTTGATCGATAAATAATATTCAGGAAATTATAAACTTCACTGAACCAATTTAATCTTTTCATATCATAAGCAAGCCATCGATAAGTTATCATTAATTTTCGCTTCAGTTTACATAAATAAAATAAATAACAACAATATATTTACAAGAAAAAAAGTACATATGAGTTTTCTTGTCAACAACTGGTCGGATGTCGGGTCGTGTTGTAAAATAAAATAAATAAAACATAAATATGAATATGAAAAAATATGTCAAACGTTATTTTTTGCAAAAGTGGTTTTCTTGAAAACCTATACAAGCTCTACAACGCATATGGGTAACCGGTGGCCTGATTTAGCCGGCCAGGCATTTTCAACCTGTCCGTCGCTAGAAGAATAGTCAATTTTTCGTACAAAAAGCATTACAAATTATTACATTTTATAATTTTATTACATTTTATAATATTGTGAAAATTATTACATTTTATAATTCTGGCCCTTCAGGTTATAACAAGATGAAAATATGGCCCCGAAAGTGATCAAGCTTGCCCATTCCTCCACTATAATTTAATATCTCGAATTTTAGCAACAAATAAACTAAAATATATTTTTGACTATTAATTAATATTCATATTTAATTAATAACTAAAATTAATCATATTTTAATAAAATATGATTAACGTGTCTAAAGACAGATTATATTACGAATTTAAAAATGTGATTGTAATGTGATTTATGCATTAACGTTAAATGGAAATTGCAGTAATCTATCGATTATTTAACATGAGAGTGATTTTTTGGTTTGTGGTAGCGTTTATGGCTGCAAATTTTGGTAAAATGTAACGGTTTAATCTTGAGTAACATTTATTTAAGCAAGTATTTCGATGAAATTTGATTAAACTTTAAATTAAATTTGTTATTCAATAATGTTACTAAATTGTAAATAAAATGTATGCTAAATACCGATGTTTTGACATTTCAAATAGTTTTCAACTTCAAATGAGGATGTAGTTCTTTGTATTTACTATTCTTTTTATATTTACTATTAATGACGTAATTCGTTGTTCTTATTGTCTTATTGCAGAGTAAGATTTGCATAACATACTGTATAACAATCATATTATATTATTCGCTTATCTGCCGCTTTAAATATTCTACATTCATCTATAAATTTATTCTACATTTATCAGAGAATGAGCAAAATTTTGCTTGCTTAATTAATCCAACAAATAACGCGCATCATAAATTTAATCGAGAAAAATGAAAACCTTTAAAATTTTTTATAGAAATTATAAAAATTTAAAATAAAAATTTATATTTTTTAAATGGTATTTCAAAAATTATTTATAATTCTAATTTGGGATAATTTCCTTACTCTTCATTTCCTCCTTCATTTTATACATAGACTGCAAAATAAATTATAATTCTAATCTGTTGATGGGATATCATCCTATGATACTGATGTCTATATCCGTGAACTTAAAACAGATGAAAAAGATAAAACAGATAAGACTTGATAAATAGATTTTAAGATAAATTTAAAGTTCATGAATTGTAGTGAACATCCTCAAATAGCGATCAGTATATTCCACTGAAAGGTACATTGATAATATGAAAATTTCATCTACACATATTTTGAGTAATACAAATATTATCTTTATAATATTATAAAGATATTATATGTGATCTTTATATTTTTGGGGAACAGATAAGGATAACAATTAATATGTTACCGGTAAATTGACTCTATTTGAACCGAAATAAAACTTATAATAGGTTTTATAAAGCTCATGAAAGACTTATAAAAAGGCAATATAAAAACATTAGATTTTAACATATAGATTTTATAAAACTTATGAGAGGTTGCCGAAATTGGTCCTATTTAAACCTAATTATAATTGATATCTACATATAGCAATATCACATCTGCAGATTGTAATATTCCATCTACAGCTACATTAGAATAAATGCTATGCTAATTTTGAAAAACCAAAGTTGACCGAAATTGTTCAATTGCAAAGCCATATTTGTGAATCTCAGTTCATAATCTCCGGCAAGTGTAATATATCAACAAAATGCCTTTCGAATTATTGAATTGATAATAAAATTCTAAATTTTGATAAAATCACGGACTTACAATTTAAATTTAATGTAAAATTTAAATCTCCGTTAACTTGCCATTACTGGGCGACCAAATTCCACCAACAAAAATAATCTAAAATGATCACAAATTAAAAAAGATACATTAAATGAAAACGTTGTGTTAATATCATAAATGCAAACAGTTGTTACGCATATTGCTGTTATTTTTTTGTTATTTTTTTTCTCTGGAAAATGTGCATTCTAGAAAACTTTATTACAAAACAAAAAATTACAAAGAGGCTGCAAGAACGTTGTTGTTTTTTTATTTCTTATTATATTTATTACTACGCTTACAACATGGTGGCATATTACTAAAATTATAAACTGCAAAATGCATTTCTAATAAAAAAATACTTATCAATTATTCTGAGAAAAACAACGTGGCCATTAAAGCGAAAATGTTTAAAAATACAATGATGTCCCATGCCTACTGAAAAAAATTGAAAAAATTGACGTAAAATAACGTTAATTATAAAGTACTCTATTTTTATTCTTAACTCATATTTAGTTTAAATTCTCGTAATTATAAAGTAAAGAACGAGAATAAAAGACTTATTCCACACTTTCGTTGAAAATTACAACAAGAAATTCTGCTTATTTTCGTTTTAATCTACTTTTGCTATATTTATCAAAAATAGACAGTCTACAAAAACAAAAAACGCTTCTCAGTTTAAGAAATCTTAATAAAAATCAATATTTATTTTTTCTTAAAAGATATTTTATTTTTTTGGCAGACATGTAATAGCATTAAATGATTTTCATAGTTTTCGATAAGCAGATAAATTATGAATTTTTAGACAAAATCAAATGATATAAATTTTATGCAAAATATATAAAAGCTTCAGGTGTACTTGTAAAAATGAGTGGTTTTCTAATCACTCTTAAACATCTGCAAACATTGACAAATATTTTTTTGACAGAAAATTACAATTACATGCTTATTAGAACATATTTTTGAAATACGCACCAAATCAAGTATGATGTGATATCATTAGAAATATCGAATTGAATACATATTTATTAATATGTAATCAATCTTACTAATCAATCGTACTAGTATGCAATAATCGTACTTAGAAATTGAAGAAATCTTTTTTGTTAAGTATCAAAAGTTAATTTTTGGCGATATTCAAATACTTTTAAAGCAGAAATTATACTTTATATTATTATATACTGCTATAAATATGGTGATATATGCTAAATATAACAGCATATTACTTCCATAATAATACAGAGATTGATCTAAAGTATAAGTCTACTCTAGTTGTTGTAAGTACAAGCATCTATTGAAAATAAACGAATACAAGATGATTTTAACTTTCTTAAGTGAAGGCATGTTTAGCATTCCTTCCTGCAAAATTAAATATTTTAAATATTAAGAACTTTTAAATTGAACACAATAATATTTCAGCTAAAATTTTTTATTCGTTAATTTTAAAAACAATTTAAAATTTAAATATACTATTTGTTAAGTCGTTCAATCTAAAAAAAATTTAAAATATGTATTTATATTTATTATTTAAATATAATATAATTATTATTAATATATTTATAGTGATAATAATCTTGCAAAAAAAGGTTATCAAAAACTTAATAATTAAATAAAAATATAATAAAAATATAATAAAATTTTTTATTTTATGTAAAATATAATTTTTATGTAAATTATATTGTTATAAACGATTGGAAATTTATATTAATCTTTGACAAAGATCAACTTTGTAAGATAATTCATAAGCGTTCATTTTGAATCCCTTAAAATTTTAAAAATACAATAAGGGTTCACGGAAACATTTCAGTTATGTATTTAGCGAATTCTGAATCTGTTAATCTGTCATCATAATTTTAAAATTCTTACACAAATGGTACACTCCAGTTGAATATTCGGTAAATAACATAAAATCTGAACTTTTTGACTTCTATTGATACTCTTAAATAAATATAACATAATTTAATATAATTATAATTTAAATAAATTATAATTATATTGATAATAATTTAAATAAATTATAATTTAATATAATTATAATTTAAATAAATTATAATTATATTGATTATAATTTAAATAAATTATTATTTAATATAATTATAATTTAAATAAATTATAATTATATTGATTATAATTATATTATATTAATATAAATACAATTTACGTGATTTGATTCAAAAATGAATGAATTTCATTATAATAAATAAAAAGAAAAAAATTTCATTATAATAAAAAGAAGTTAATGTACTTATTTCTTGCATTTCTTCTGCGTATTACTGAGCACAAGCACGAAAAGTAAATATATTTATTTTCATGCCTACAGTAATGTTGTATTCACCAACATTTACTCCATATATTTAGTAATTAGTGTGGTTGAATAATACGCTTAGCTACACCATAGATTATTTATGTGACAGAAACCCTTGCCATGTAATAATTTGTCATTCTCGTAAGTAAACTGACGAATATACATATCACCTTTATTTATTATGAATTACAACACATTGTGAATACTCTCGATTCTTCTTAATTGCTGTAATTAAATAAATACGGATTAAAAAATGTCAGCATAACAATTTGGTACAAATAATTTGCTATAAAAAGTTACCATAAAAATACAACAAATTTCCTTCTTTGATATCAAATTTGCAAGATTACATTTTCAGTCATCAAAATTAAGATTTAAGCTTTTTAATTACGGCTTTCACAGATTAGTTTTAAATTATCTAGATAAGCTAACTGAGTTTACGTACTTTATATTAATTAAAAATAATGCTAAATAAAATATAAAATATAAATAATTAATAATTGTTATATAAAATTTCATAACTTATATCAAGGTAAATTTAAAATTTAAAATAAAAGTCAATTTTAATGAATTGACTAATAAATAACAAACATCGTAGCATAATATGGATTATAGGTCATCAGGAGGAATTGCTATGTGTGGTGGTGTTATTGATCTCAAAATTGACAACATGAATGGCTGTGGAAGCAACGCGGCAATAACAATGGAACTTGGTTTGTTATTTTAATTGTTAAAAGCATAAAAGCAGCACCGCGCTGTTAACATTTTGTATAAAGCTTTTTGTTTTACAAAAAAAAAGATTTTTCTGTTTTGCAACTGTATTTTGCTACAAGCAAAGTGGGCTACAGAAAGTAGACTGACAACAAGATGAGCTATTTTGTTACACTATGCAGGTGGTAGTCTTTCATGGTTCCCCTGCAACAAAGCAAAAACTTAATCTAAATTTCATAACTTATATCAAGGTAAATTTAAAATTTAAAATAAAAGTCAATTTTTATGAATTGAATAATAAATAACAGACGAAGTATCATAAGGATAAGATGTTTTTAAGATGAACTGCTATGTAATCAGGTTTCGACCCGTATTCTTAGACCCAACATAGCAGCGGGACCAACTACATTTCATTCAAATTGGGATTTATTCGGATTGTGCTAATATCGTTATTATCTTTAATAATAATGGATGGTTATTTGGCTATAACGAGTGTAAAAGGCCAGAACGTAGAATTTAAAAAATAAACAAACCCCAATCCATGTCTTAAAATTAGAAGAAATCGAATTTAGAAAATATGAAAGTTGATATTCTGCATCCTTTCTAGGCCAGGCTTATCAAATTTATTTTCTAATAAAACTGATAAAATGGCAAAAGTGGTTGGTGCAGGTAGCATTTGTAGGTGCAAAATCGTAAATTTACAATATGTCACAAATGACTGATTTGATGTTAACCTTGTGTACAAAGTGAGAAAAATCTTTCTTGTATAGAGTGTAGTTTGCGTGATTTATGTTTAATGCATTACGAGGAAGAATTCCACCATTCACTTTGTCACTTTATAATCCTTTTGTAAAGCAAGTGTAACTCGCAATTAGAGATAGATTGGTGTCTGCTGAGTTAATGAGATTAAAATGACGAAAGTGAATTTAGGATATGATAGATTTTGTAGGCCGTTACCTGACTAATTAAGAAACTTACTCCATAGAAAGAATATGCCTTGAGTAACTCTTTTAAACTTTTTTACTTTTATGTGGCTCTGCATTCGTTGCATCAAGGCGTAATTTTTTTTTCAAGTCAAGATATAACATTACCTCGAAAATTTAAAAATAGCGTATGTATCTAAAATTATAGACAATAAAACAAAAAATTGCTTAATCGCAGAAGCTAATCTCGCTGTGATTTATTCCTGTTCGAAGCGATGGCGAACAGTTTTGCTGTAAATACATCGTATTTTATTCATAGAAACTGAATTGTATTTTAAAATGCTAACTTGATATGAATTATATAACAATTATTAATTATTAATTGACTTTAACTGTTTAACTTCTGCTATTTTCGCTGTTTTTAACTGCGTTACCGTTATCAATGAAGTGTAATCATTCCTAACTAGAGAACACATGCGAGATAACCCTTGAATATGCTGCCAGGAGATTGTAATGAGCCAAAGCAATCAATGCAAGATGATCGGTAGTCTTAATTAAAAAGTGCTAAAAGTCTAGCAAATAAAATGTTACGCGATTTGTATTTTATCCTTATTTTAACAATCGGAAATCGTACTGTCAAAGCAATTATAATTTTTGTAACTTCTCCCAACTAAAATAAATTGATTGTTGTTGCATTTAATCATTTTCTACAATTTATAAATAAATTCACAAAGGTTTGGTCACACTTTCCGAATGATACATTGCGGCTATTTCAAAAGCGACATGGATCATTTGCATAATACGTGATTTATTCAATGCAATCTCGTATATGTTTTAGACATTTGTATCAAATACTGTGAAAGTGATGGCCCGAGTCTCTCGTTATAAACGCAATTTGATTAAAGTTGTTCTTTCATATTGTAATCATTTTTAAAATAAGGTCAGTGAACATTAACATTATTAGGCGATCACATCAAATTATTCTAATACTTGCATATTAAAAGCATTTAGCAAGTAACTTATGACCAAAACTTAAAGCAAACTTAGTAAATGCTAAGACTGATCATGCTAACATGTTCATATTGTTGCCGGTTATAGTTTAGAGAGAATGCTTAATAATAACAAAGAAACTTTTTGGAACTTTACGAAAATTTAGATATCAAAATAGATTAGTAATAGTAAAAATTACTAATTATTGGTGCCAAAATACCTAATAATCCTGTGTCACAAGTTTTTTTCCATACGCTGAAATGATTATGATAAGTCACACTATGATCGAAATCAGAAGTGGGAGGACGTAAAAGTAGAGAGAAAATATCAATTACATCTGATATGACAACGATACAATGCTGCTCGAGGTTGTTTCCGATTATCTAAGTATTTAAGATACCTGGAAGTCGAATATAAGTTAACAATATTTGAAATTTCTGATGACACTGAACGTTGCTTTAATCATATCTATAAGCAAACAGCAATCCACTACATGTCAGTATTGATAGATCTCATCAGCTACTGATCAAATACCTACATTTCACGTTTCGGGCCTTTTAATATTGGCTGACGATTACTCGAATCACATGCTTTATTGGCATTTAGATTGAATGATAAACTTTCGTCTTACATTTTACAAATTTAAATAAAATCATTTCTGATTTAAAATAAAATCAGCAAAGTTATGGAAAGGTTCAACCTTCAATTTTGAAAACCTACCTTTTTTTGAAATTAATTACTATTATCAAACTAGTCATCTATAGTTTGTTCCTAATTTTAACTTAATTTAATTACGCAGTCATTGTTACCATTGAAATTGTGATGACTATTTTATTCTGCACTGTACTGCAGAGTGACTGTTAATTAGATTTCAGTGGACTTGAAGCTACCAATTACCTTAATAAGATGAAATTACTTTGAAAATAGTTGATAAAGCCACTTACTAGATCACGATAGAGTATAATATAGTTACGGCTTCTTTCTCATAAACCCGGTACAATGAAAGCGAAGTATAATTTATTGAAACATAAATTATTAAGCACCACGATTTCATGTAAATGTAATGAATAAATCAATTATAAATCAATTATCATTTCATCATTTAGACAGCTTTATTTCACTAATCATTTTTAGCATCACCATATAAACAGACCACCAAGCACAAAATAATGAAGACAAATCTAAAACTGGAAGTTAAAACATATATAGGTGATGATTTATTTATTTCAATTATTTAAAAGCACTATTAAAGATAATATTATGGATTATAAAATTATTTATTTACTTCAATTATGATAAAGATATAAAAATATATTATATATAAATATATATAAATATATATGATATTAAAGATAATATTATGGATTATAAAATAGATTATAAATTAATTATAGATTATAGTATTTATAATAAATTAATTTATGCAATACAAACATATTGGCATATTGGCTGATAATTAATAATGAGTTTAATCAAAGAAGCAGTTTACTGCTTCTTTGATTAAAGAAGGTTACTTCTTTGATTACTGCTTCTTTGATTACCGCTTCTTTGATTCACTGCTCTGTTGATTATCACTATCGTTCATCGAGATAGTGGGATTGTAAAATAAAACTCGTTTTATTATTTATAAATATTATTTTTAAATTTATCTATGATTAACGAGTTAATTACTTTAACTTTTTATGTTTTAACCTCCTGTTTTAGATTAGTATGTCCTTTGTATTATGTTTACCTGATGATAGTTACCAGCGAAACGTTGTCAAGTTCTTTACACTTTGTATCAAATAATTAATTATCAAAGTTTTTGCAGTTTTATTCAAAATCGGAAGGACCAGCAATAAACCGGACTATGGCATACTGTTGTGTCACTTAAATAGACTATCTAAAATGAAAATGAAGTGGGATCAGTTTTAGATTAATATAAGCTTTCATTTGAGATTAGGAAGTGCGCATTTGTAAATCGAATATCAAAAGTTATACCATCCAATGTGGTCAACTTAAGGTATTTTGCACACTTAATTTAATGACAATACCAGAACAAACGAAGAATTTACACGAATAGAGATTAAAGAAAATAATTAGTAAATAAACTCATTAAAGTTTAAGTGCTAATTTTCGTTAATGAATAAAATAGCAATTTTAATTACCATTAAATTATATTTGATGTAATAAAATATAAATATTTTAAATTCCATTTGAATTACGTTATATTTGCATCTACAATGACAATAGTTTGATAAAGAGTGCACTAGGGCAATTAAAAAGTCCTTGGGCTATTAATAATGTAACATTAAACATATTACTATCATGTTTGTTACAACATACAAATATTACTAAAAACAAGAAGTTAACAGGAGAGTGCTAAATTAGATTTATTCATTTTCTCCCAGATATAAAAAACAAGGTTCATTAATTAATTTGTATCTTCTCTAATGATGCATTAATATTGTTATTTAGCGAAACAAATTAAATAAGTGATCGATAATATTCATTACAGAGCTATAATCGAGTATCATAAGAGAAGCTTGTTTACAATCAACAGAAGATTTTACACAGTAAATATATCAGATTTCTAATTTACTTAATACAAGGCTATTATTATAATATGAAATGCAAAAGCATTATTTGCATAAAGAACGCAAAATCAATTTGTAATAATTCGCAATATTTTTATATACAGGCAATCAACAGAGTATATATCCGAAAAGTAAACCATCCTTAGAATATAATTTATTTTACGCGGCAAATGTGGACGTGGTCACTTCAGGTCCACAAATAGGTGCGAAAGGAAGAGGAGCGAATGTTAAAGAGAGGCAGTTCCATGCTAGTGTTCCAGGAACACGGTGTGCGCGAAAGCAGTTGTTAGTGCAATAATTAGGAATGACTAAGATACCTGTGTGATCGGATCGTAGAGTTAGATAAGATATGTGGACATATTCTTAGAAAGGAAGTTTAAGATACCATAGTAAGTCGGATGCACATATACGAAAAACAAGAAATAGTAAAATAATGGTCACGCGTCGAGAAATGCTAGACCAATTGAAAATCAATAGATGACAAGAAATATGATCAAAGCTTTGTAAGCTTCGTAATACGATACAAGAGGATGTGTGGATAACGTGTTAAAGAGGGCATAATAAGGTTTCGAGTGAGTTTGCTAGTAGCCTGAGACAATGGTTCAGTTACGAACAGAGAAACGAGGAAAGATGTTGTCTGCATATGTGCGGATTAATTATTTTATGAATACGTCGAAGGTCACGGAGAAGAAAAGAGCAAGAGCGAACCTTTTTGGGAACAAAGGGTACAAGAGATTTGATTTAGCATTATTATGTTTTGTTTATTTTATAATTATATTAGATTAATAATTATAATTATATTAGATTTATAATTATATTTAAATTTCGTCGAGGTTAGGCTACCAATTGGTGAGTCTTTCTGATGCATAAAGTTCTTTGAAATTCATTTCTCAATTCATATACTTCGCTATGCTACTTTCCCAGAGATAATCGTTCTTGTGAAATTTCAGGTATATTCTGTGCGCGTATATAGCAACAGATCAGGTTCATTTATATCCATATCCATTTTTTACGGGTTCGTTTATTTTTATCAGGCTCATTTAGATCCATTTTTTAACAAACGCATCATGTGTGTCTCTTCAAAATGCTCATCGACTGCAGTAATTGCTATTGTAAAAATAAACACTTGCTTGATATGCCATGAATTATACAATTACTTGATATGCCAGAAACAGCTGAATTTCCTAAATGTCGCCTTATTTAAAGAAAATACAAAACTCTTAAATACAGTATTGTTCACTTCTCCCCATTCCACAACTGGAGATTACCTAAATCCCCAAAGAAAGCTTTAGTATAGAGATTATCTTTACATGGATTTCATAAAAAAGCTTTCGACAATAAACCCCTGCCATGAACAATGTTGTAACTATTGTATTTATTTATTTCCGTGAAGAATCGTGCTCACCTCTGGTTCATGCCTTAACTTGGGGGTGTTTCTGTAAATAGAGTTTATCCGAGATTGATCAAATTAACTTCAGACTTTTAAGAATGCAGCTGTAAACAAACCTTTTAAACAAGTTTATGCATCCTAATATTTTAACATTAGCTCATTATTTTATTTTATCATGTAAATCAACTTTTTGTAATTCATTCCTGAGTCGAAAGACAGTGATATATTAATAACTATCAGTTTCTAATTTTTGGAATATACTATACCTTCCTGGAATATCGTTCAAGCAAACGTTCTGGAATACCGTTCAAATAAACGGTATTTCTGAAATAGACGGTGTTGATTGTGAATAGATATAAAGTAGTTTTATCCTATTATATAAAGAAATTATCTTCTCACTTTTCGAATATATTTTTAACTTTGCTTTCGATTTAATTATTTTAATACTTTACATTTAATTCTTTTATATTTAGATAAATTTATATTATATTACTAATATATATTATTAATATATAATTATTATAATATAATATAATAATTATGATTATATAAAAATATAATATTCAATAATCAGGTGGGTGAAAAATATATAATTATAATATAATATATACAGATATAATTATTATAATATATGATTACTATATTATTTCAATAATTTATATTGAAATTCAATTTTTAAATAAAATGTTCAAAATGTTCAAAACTCCGCAATGGCCGATTCCATGCCCGTGCTGAGAAAGGAGGGTTGATGATAAGCTTTGGGACATACCAGTCGTAAAACACCCCGTCGCATCAAATCATGAATGTTCAAAAATACTTCAACAGGGCTACGGCGTCCCCGGGAAGCGACGCGCTCAGGTGCGGACCGACCTGACTTACAAATCACTGAGGGTCCCTGCAGTAAAAGCGGCTGTGGGGGGAACCGAGTAAGCCCAAAAACGAAAACATCAAATTCCCATGTGGCAACACTCAACGTCGGATCGTTGAGTGGACGATCTATTGAAATCGCCGAAGCTCTGGAACGACGATGCATCGACGTATGTGCAATACAGGAAACTCGTTGGTCGGGTACAAATAAAAAAACATTGGTCATGGTTTTAAGTGCATTTATTACGGCACACCAAGGACGAAGTGCGGTGTCGGTATTATCGTCTCTGCTCGTTTCCAAGATAGGATTGCAGAAGCTGATCGGTACGACTACCGGTTGATGAAGATCGCCATCGCCTATGATAAAGTGTTGATAAACAACACTTTTTCAGCGCATACGCACCACAAACTGGATGTAATGAGACAATTAAAAACACTTTTTGGGCACTGATAGATGAAAAGACCGCGGAAATATAGTGGGGTGACATGATCGTTATTGCTGGGGACTTGAACGGACATGTCGGCAGCACAAATGAAGGATACGTGTGTAATGGAGGAAAAGGCTTCGGACGACGAAACAATGATGGCGATCGGATCCTTGATTACGCTAATGCACATGATTTGGTCATTTGCAATACAAGGTTCCAAAAGCGAATATCTCATATCATCACCTTCTACAGTGCTCAAAGTTACACGCAAATCGACTATATCCAAGTTCGGCGATGTGACTTGAAGTTAGTAACCGATACAAAATCGATACCATATGAGACGATTACCATACAGCAAAGACCTGGTGTCACCACGTTGGGTATCGCCCGCATACAACTTACACCTATACCATCGATAAAGGAGACTTGGCAAGGAGTAAAAGCGTTAATAACGCAAACAAGTAGAGAGATTATCTTCACTACAAAGCCCGGCAGACGACGTATAGACAGGACAACGTGGATGTGGACTGAAGATGTCAAAACAAAAGTCCGACCAAAGAAACGTCGTTACCATGATTTTCTTGCAAGCAAAATCTCAGGAAATTGGCTTAAATATAATGATGTCAAATGAGAAGCGAAGAAGGCAGTAGCGATAACAAGGGCTAAGAAGTTTGAAGAGTTCTACAAGAAACTCGACACTCGTGAAGGTGAGCGCGAAATATATATTGCTAGAAAAATACACCAGAGGACACAAGACGCTGAAAACTTTTACGAAATCAATGACGATAACGGTGTTTTACTGCGTAAAAAGCATAAAGTTCTGGTTAGATGGCGTGATCATTTTATGAAAATTTCAAACGAAGAGTTCGAAAATTTACCGATTCCATATGTACCGCCTGTAAAAGGACCTGTTCTGCTCACAACAGCCATTGAAGTCGAGAACACGCTGTAACAAATGTAGTGCGGAGAAGCGACCGGATCTGACGACCTGGCTGGCGAACTTTGTAAGTCCAAAAGTTGAAATCCTACAGGATGGCTAGCGCAATTATTTAATCAAATAGTCATGGACATACAAGCATCAGCCGATTGGACTTGCAGCATAACAATACCCATTTCGAAACAAAAAAGAAACCCAGATGACTGCGCAAACTACAGTCCAATCCGTCTACTCTCGTACACCATGAAAATATTCGAACACATAATCAATGCAAGGATTTGAAGCATCATGGATTGGATATAAATCAATGCGGTTTCGTCAAAGGTGGCGGTACTATTGACGTTATTCATGCAGTACGGCTTATTCTTGAGAAACACCGTGAATAACAAAAAGCCATTCACTTTGTTTTTCTTGATCTCGAGAAGGCTTTCGATCGTGTCCCACACGAGGTTATCTGGTATGCGTGGAGATGCCACAAACTTTCGAATGAGCTTTTTGAATGGGTCAGGCTGTTATATAAAAGACCGACTAGTCGTGTGTGCACTGTAATTGGATGCTCAAAAGATTTCCCGATCACTGTAGGGGTCCATAAGGGATCGGCACTTTCACCAGTCCTATTCATTTTCGTTATAAACACGGTGACACACGACCTGATCAGACAGATACCTTGACTTGCTATACGCGGACGACGTTATGATAGCGTTCGTTGACAAAAACGGCCTTCAGAACCAGGTTAAGGCATGGAGTACCGGCTCAAACAGTTTGGCCTACGCCTCAACGTCCGAAAAACCGAATATCTAACGACGGACACCAATGATGAACTTACGATCAAAATCAAGGAGCCAGACCTCATTCGGACGTCAACATTCAGATACCTTAGATCCACCATTACAGCATACGGTGATCTTAATTCAGAGGTTTCTACTCGAATAAACGCATCATGGGTGAAGTGGCGGTCAGTAACCGGTGTCTTGTGTGATCCTAAGATTAAAGATCGCATGAAATCAAAAGTGAACAGAAAAGTAGTCAAATCCGTCACGATCCATGGCGCCGAATACTGGCCAATGACCAAATATGCAGAGCGTCGATTCGTAACGATGAAGGCCAAGATGTTGAGGTGGACTGCCGGAGTTACACGTATAGATCATATTCAGAACAATGATCTAAGGGCAAAATTTTGTGTAGCGTCGATATGCTACAAGTTACGCGAAATTCGATTGCGGTGGTACGGTCACATTGTTCGCGCTGATAAAGACACATTGGCAAGGATGGTGTTCGACCTCAAAGTGGAAGGACAGTGCCCGAGAGGAAGACTAAAGCAGCGTTGGATCGATACCATATGCCGTGATTTAGCGGACGTCGGTCTTAAACCGAGAGACGTTGCAGATCGCATGAAGTGGAAAAGGTATTCAAAAGTAATGAAGCCCGCTACTATACGGGACAAACACTGAAGAAAAAGAAGAATAACAAATATAAAAGTTCAAAATGTAAGTCCAATGGGTGGGGTAAAGACGTTTACATCTTCCACTTAAGGAACATATGGTATGCTGCAATCATTTACCCGGCAACCCGACATCGAGGAGAATCTTAGATTTTCTGAACCGGAGCGAAATCCTCATATGTGTAGCATGGCCAAGCGTAAAGCCAATATACCGCTTTAATCTGCATAGACATTCAACATTAGTTCGATGTTTCTGTTTAACTGATTGTAATCGGGATATCTGTTTATATGCTTAATGGACCAAGACCATCCCAAACTGAAAAATGGGGAACGAATGAACTTTTCTTCACATCGACTATTCTTTCTTCGTATTTCGATCTTTTGCGATTTTCATTACACTCAAATGCTGACGCTACTGATGTGGAGTACGATGCGACAAAGCTGTTGAATACGGCGAAATCGAAATACGTCCGATCGAATCGATCTACATTTAATTTATTGCACACAAAATCGATCCTCGCTTCTCTTTCACGAGTGGTTCTCAGATTTTCGAACATCAAAGTTTCGCTAATATTCTGCAAATGCAGTTTTATTACTACGTGATTGGTCACTTTTCTCAGTTCGCCAGTTACAACGCCACTTATTGTGTTATGGCAAACAATATGCAGTGCCCCACGCTTACACAACAATAAATGTGATAAAGAAGGACTAGAGTTGTACACAATTTGATGACAAGCCTTCTGGATTCCAACCATATCTGGTCGTAATACTGTCACCAAATTCGTTTAGAGTTAGCCGATATATTTCACGAATGTGTGGAAGGGCACTGAGCCACGTTGAAGCACCCAATGCAGTTGAGAATAAATATATACGCTGCAATGACTCGGAAAAGTTTGATTTGACTACATATATTCGATTGTTGAACTCTTCTGGCCGCTATATTGTCACCAAATTCGTTTAGAGTTAGCCGATAACTTTCATGAATGTGTGGAAGGGCACTGAGCCACGATGAAGCACTCAAAGCAGTTGAGAATAAGTATGCACGTTGCAATGACTCAGAAAAGTTTGATTTAACTTCATATATCCTATTGTTGAACTCTTCCATCATTGATTGAACTATCTGCTTCGCAATGAAATCCTGTAACTGCCGAAGAGTATGAATTACACATTCTTAAAGATGCCGCGTATTCTAATTTACAGATGAAGGTTGGATCCATGACACCGATTTTTCAATTTTCGTTGTGTCAGCGTGGCTAAAAACTCGTCTACAATAACCTCCTTTGGTCGAAACAATTGCTGTTCATTTCAATCAACTGTCCTTAAAAATTGGAACCATTTCCATTGAAGTGAATGAAAAAGCCCAGCAAAAGCAACATGAGAATCGATTTTGCAAATCTTTACAAGTCAGTGAAACATTAATGACCATATCGCTATACGTTTCCCAATGGTATTTTCCATGAAATTCTCTGTACCAATTGCCGATCCTAGTATATCGATACCGTCATGTTTCACTTGAATATTTCTTAATCCCTCAATGATTTCTGTCCTTGATTGTGTTTGCAGGGTTCGCAAAATTACCATATTTTTAATCATATTATAATTGTATAATATTATATTCAATAATTAGATAAGTGATATAATTTTGTTGCAAACATATTCTACTAGCAAACATATTGTTAATTTATTTTATTTAACTAATACAATTTACGTGGGTAACCTTTTAAATTTTAAATTCTTCTTAAAAAGTCTATCAATTCAAAATGCATTCAGATGACATTAATAGATCGTAATATTTGTATTCAAAAATATTAGCAACATTTATTAGCAATTTAAATAAGAAAACTAAATTACATTATTAATAACATTGCTCACCTTTAATTCCTTATATTATATATTATAATAAAATATTATATAAATAAACTTTAAAATTACACAAAATCCACGTATCGCCACTTTTATATTTAATTATTATCCACATTTCTTTACATGGTTCTACTTAAAATGTTATGATTTCTCGCAAATATGTATTACCATAAATTAATATCATTAGACTCGAATCTCTTATAATTTAATTTTGAAATAAATATTACAAAAATCTAAAAAAAACAGAAAATTACCTTTAGCGACTTTTATTTTACCAACAAAACTTTTCTATTTTTATTTTAATTATAAATTGGCCTACAACGAAATATTTTTACGCTGAAAAAACATTGAAAAATAAAAATGTGTAGCGTAAGTATATAAAGTGACGTAATGATATTATGACACCGAATTTTTTGAAAATATACAGCGGATTTTTTAATGCTAACTAGAAATATTTGAATGCGGTTTTTGATGTGTAAAACACATTTTTGTCCAAATTTTCCTAAAAAATGCAATTATTATTTCAGCTTTTTAATTTTTTCCAATATAATGCAAATCGTATAATCTCTATTCTGTGTAAATGCAAAAAATTTAAAGGCATTTGCATGAAAATGTAAATGAAAAGTTTCCATAAATTATTAAAAATGGAAAAATTAAAAGTTTTCCTTTACTTTATGATTAATGCACTTTAGTGCCACCGAATGAGTAGGGAGAGGACTAACAAGAAAGATGAATATTATTTTGAAAACATTATGTGCTTCATACAAAAAAATGCAAGCTAAAAATATTTTTTTGTCATTAATATCAGATAATCGTTTGTTAACATGGAAATTACAATTAAATTTAACTGCGAACAAAGAGAATAATCGTTTATAAATGATTGAATAGTCCATAAACTGATTTCAGCTGAAAATAGTATTAATAACTTAAAAAAGTAACATACTCCTCAACTAAATTAAACATTCTATAAAATAAATACATATTTATAATATGTAATATTTTCATATTATAATAATATATTATAAATATATAATGAATATAAATAATGAATATAAATATATTATAAATATATAATTAAAAGTGTATTAACTTCTAATAGTTTAATATTGCATTTCATTATAGAAATAAATAAATTTAATGGATTGATGGACAATCTGATATTCAGCAATGATATTGGAACGAAGATATTTACTGTCGATATTTTATAATTAATTTTCATATATTTTTTAATTTAATTGTAAATTATATATAAAAATATAATTAATAAATGCACATGAATATGACACGATTCGTTTTTAATCTACATTGCTAATGCATTCATCGTCGAAAAGCTTTTAAAAATTACTTATTATAAAGTAATTATTTTATATTAATTACTTTATAATAAAGTAATTAATATAATTAATTTATAGTATTTTTTATTATTTTTTATTTTTTTTAATTTGGTTTCTAATGATGTTACCTGAAGTTATAGAGAAATATTAAAATTAAAAGTTGTTTTTCGATCCTGCTCTAAAAATTCAATAAAGAAAAATTGATCATCAAAATCAAATATTTACAGTTTTAAAAATATAAACTAAACATTAAAATCGAATCGTTCATCGTCGAAAAGTTTTAAAAATATAAATTAAACAGTAAAAAAGATAAAAAGTTTAAAAAGTTCACGTTGCCAGAGATAAACAAGATTAAAAATAAATGAGAATCAAAAAATCAAAGAATAATGCTTTTATTAGCTTGTATCATTTATTCAAACAAGCATTTATTTTGACTTACTTTAATTATCTAATTAATGCAATGTTAAATTGAATAACGAGGAATTGAAAATGCCGAAATTATGCAAACGAATCGTAAAATTTCCTTTATTAATATAAAATTAGCCTTAGGTAACCAATTAGCAAAATTAATCAAATTTGATTAATCAAAATTAATCACAATTAATCTTTCGCTTTAATCAAATGTGAAAGTTATCTTTAAAACGACATTTTTTCAGAATTGTACTGATCGCATTTTTATCATAACAGATTAATCACGAAACCAGGATTCAAGGTCCAAATAAGGATCACTACCTTAGATAACTAGATTCATCATCAGTACACAAATTTGCATACTTGCAGAACTCGAAATCTTAGGTTCAAATTGAAAGTGGCACTAGCGATGCTCACAGATAATTTTGAACTGCGATACGATAATTGCTTTTTTTGTCTTGAAGTGCGAGTGTTGAACAGAATAATTAAGCCGTCAGTGCACGCCATTCATTCAGTTATCTGACGCTCCGGTCAATACATCTGGTAACACTTGGTAAAACTGCCCAAAGAAAATTATATATTTTTAAGGAACCAAAATAAACAAACCATTTTTGTATGCAAATAGTATTTAATCTTAAAAGTTGTGAATTTATAACTAAATTGAGCAACTTATAAGTTAAATATTTAAATTGAGGAGTAGTGCAAGACAAAAATATATAAGAATCTGCAACTAGTTTAGATTATACTAGCTCAATTTCACTACTGACCGGTGAGTTCAGAAGTAATTCAAGTCGTTTACTCGATGTATGGGAATGAACAAAAATAATTAAGTAGTTACTTCTAATCTCAAGTGATGATACCATATTGTGTGATTTTTTTAGTAATCATATAAGCTCGACGCGAAAGAATGACGAATGCTAGTTTTCTGCATCCAGCAGTGGGAGGGAACTGGCACTGATGAATCATAGTGATGACGAAACGGCATTCGTCATTCTTTCGCGTCGGGCTTATATGATTACTACTAAATAAATAGTAATATAACATTTATGTGAAATGAAAATATAACATTTATTATTGTTTAATGAAAATATAAAATTCGTATGTAAATCATTATAAATGAATAATTATAGAGAAAATCAGCGAATGTATCCCTTTAAAATATCAAATTAAAATTTATGGTAAGTTATATAATAACGAATCATAAATTAATTCAACTCAGCGATAATTGAATCTTAATGTAAACAAGGGTAAGATGAGATTGTCATATCGTAAGATGATAAGATATGTGATCGTGTCGATCGAATATTTGTGAGCAGCATTACTCACAAAGGTGGGATGCATAATGTGTCTGATGGGCAAAAACAAATGATTGGTAGGAAATAAACTAAATAAATAATTATGTTTGCTATTTGTATGTAAATTAATAACTTGGCTGATATAAATTAGTAAAATATATACTGCATTAAGTCATTGCCATATATTGTGAGTCCAATTTAAAGTTTAATAATGCGGCGAACTTCATTGTTAGATGATGATGTAATAAAAAGCTGATCGTAACTTACATTTTGAATAAATGTGAGCTAAAAGCTACGATTCTTTGAATATTCTGTAATAATCCCGATTAAAACCGTATCCATAAAAGCTCTTGATTGTTTGATTCATTTAAAAAAATAGTTCAAACAACCAAAGTATTGAAAATTTAATATAAATTTAATTTAAAATTTGTATTTTAATTTATTTTTAATTTGTTACATTACAATGTCAAAATGACCTAATTTAAATGCTTAATAGACTTTGATATTGTGTTTGTAGGCGTTAAACAATAAATATATAATTCAACTTCTAGAAAAGCTTACGACGAAATACCAAATATGCTAGATTACAAACAATAAAGCAACTAAATGACTATTTATAAAGTCAAGTCCATCGATAATTATTATATATCAGTTTCGTACAATCCTTGAAATTGCTTGATTAGAAATTAGAGAAAATTTCTCTAATTAGAGAAATTAATCTCTTGATTAGAGACCACAATGAAGTAACGTCTACTTTGCAAAATACAAATAATATAAGAGTATTATTTGGGGCCGAAACACGACAATATCTTATGCCCGATAACAATTAACTTTTATTTAAAATTTCAATGTTATATTTTAACTTGATATATTATCCATAATATATTTATAATTTAAATAATGTTTGTAATTAAAAGTAATCAGCGGAAAATTCTTATGGATGGATAATAATCCATCGTATTCTAATATCGTATTCTTATAGAATACGATATTAGAATCTAATATCGTATTCTTATAGAATACGATATTAGATGATCACATTTCACCTGAAGAAATACGTCATTAGCACATGTTTGGCCCACTGCTATTTTATGTAGAGGAGTTAGGGGCCGAAACCTGATAGCATAGCAGTTCCTCCTGATGACCTCTAATTCTTATTCTGATACAACGTCTGTTATTTATTAGTCAATTCATAAAAATGACTTTTTAAATTTCAATTTTTTATTTTAACTTGATATAAATTGTAAAAAATCTTAAAACAATTATTTATTTTAATATATAATTATTAAATTTTGATTTAGCATTATTATTTTTCTTTCAATTTTATAATTATATTAAATATGTAACTCAGTTAGCTTATTTGACTATGTATTTATTGTTTTATGCAAAGTTCTACTTTGCGTAAACAACATTCTATTAAGCTCAATTTCTAAATGCTCAAAGTAAAGAGGAATTCGTTTTTCATTAAACCCTTACATTAATGGACTTGTTTAATATTAAACCAGTCTTGTAATATTATATTACTTGATATTGTTTGAATATCTTAATAACATTAATTAAAATATTTATTATAATTTTTAATAGATTATTAAATTTATTATTTATTAAATGGATAACATTATAATTATTAATATTAATTTTAATTATTAATTAACTATATAATTCTGGAAGTGTAAGCCTTCAAAGAAACTTGCATAATGATGCGTTTGTAACATACAAACGCAACTTCACGTTCAGTTTCACGGAAATATTACGTTTAATAATTTATTTAAATTATTAAATAATATTTAATAATTTAAATTATATTTCATGATTTGTGACAATTATAAAAAATAAATTAAATTATGATCTTCGTTTCCATATGCGAACCCAATTAAATATTTATCTTACAAGTTTGATAAACTTTGTAATTGAAAGTAAGAACATCAACCGAAAACATAATGTTTGATGTTAATCCCTTTTTCTCTCTCGATTAAAAAGAAGAAGGTGAAGATCAAAAAGGAGAAGCTTTAAGATAAAACGAAAACACAAGTATTAGCTTATATTTAAATAGTCATAACTGAAAAACAGTCCATATACGTGGTTTCCTTTATTGTTTATTTTTATTTTTATTGAGCTCTGGTAGGACTTGGCCTGATTTGAGAAGTGATAAAAAATTTTAATACTCATATTTTTGAAAAAAAAATTATTTATTTTTAACATTATGTGAATTTTAATTTTTTAATTTTTTAACAGCATGTATTTTAAAATATAGTTTTACTTTTAACTGAATTCTTCCGCGTAGCTGAAGAATTCATGAGTAGAATTCTTCAGCTACGTAGAATACTAGAGTTCTCATGGCCAATATTGTGTCATATTTTCAACTTTTTCAAATTTATAGTACGTTTAACCTAGAACATAGGTTACTAGAACATACTAAGCAGTCTCCTGATTCTGAGTTATTGTATCAATTACTTACTTTCTTAAGTTCAAGATATTTTATTTCATTTTCAATGGTTAAAATCTTTTAAAAATTGTAAATACTCAAAACCGGGACTAGCCGGGTGCGTTTATCCAAAATATTTATATTATTATTTTTAAACCCAATAATGGTTAAGAATATTTAAATATGTTTACATAGTATTAAATAATATTAAATAAAATATTTAAATAATGTTTAAATATTTAAAGTATGAATTTATAGCATTCCCAATAAATGAAACATTGTCAATGTGCATTCTCTGTGGTTCTTTTCTAAAAGAGTCATGAAGACTTCCAGATTACAAGGGCATTTTTCAAATATTCGTAAGGATAAAGACGAAAAAATCTTCAATTTTGCAAGAACTTAAGAGAAATTATGCAAAACAATCGAATTTAGATGATTATATCTCAGCTGGATCAGTTGTGGCTTCAACATATTATTTATAGTGTCGTTGTACATAATATAATACTGCTATGTTCATCATATTTAGTTGCGAAAGGTTTTAGTACAGTTACAAATCCATTGAGAGGTAAAAGAAATCGACTCCAGGTTGTCGATCAGGGTTGCCAATTGTAAACTTAAATATGTCATCTTGACGATATAAATTAAAAGTAGTTTTAATTAATGTTAATTTAATGTTCATATCTAGATATACACCTTCTTTATCATTAATATTGGTTTTGTTAAGAATAAGGCTTTCTGGATAAATTTGTTCACTAATTGAATAAAAATTGCTAGAATTAAATACACATATATTATCAATGTATCGAAACATATATTTCATATCTTTATATAATTTAGATTTATTTTTTACACAGCTATGATTATCTAGTATCTTATTCTAATACAAAGTATATTATTTATTACCCATTCATAAAAATTTTCCGCTAATGATTTTAAATTTATTCTTAATATTATTGTATTATTATTTATATATTTTACTATTTTCTGTTTGATAGTATTTTTATATTTTTAATAGTATTTTTGATCGTATTTTTGATAGTATTTTTGATAGTATTTTCATATTTTTAAAATATGCATCTATTAAATTATTTAAATGAATTTGAAGAAAACCAATATCATTACATATTGTTGTAATTCTTAAAATTTCATTATTTAATGTATTATATTTTATATTATATGGTATGCATGAATGCTCATGTGAAAATATGTTTATTGTAAATGTAAATATGTCATATTTACGATATAAATTAATAGTAGTTTTAGTTAATGTTAATTTAATGTTCATATCTAGATATACACCTTCTTTATCATTAATATTGGTTTTGTTAAGAATAAGGCTTTCTGGATAAATATGTTCACTAATTGAATAAAAATTATTAGAATTAAATACACATATATCATCAATAAATCGAAACATATATTTCATATCTTTATATAATTTAGATTTATTTTTTAGACAGCTATGATTATCTAGTATCTTATTCTAATACAAAGTAAATTATTTATTACCCATTCATAAAAATTTTCCGCTAATGATTTTAAATTTATTTTTAATATTATTGTATTATTATTTATATATTTTACTATTTTCTGTTTGATAGTATTTTTATATTTTTAATAGTATTTTTGATAGTATTTTTGATAGTATTTTTGATAGTATTTTCATATTTTTAAAATATGCATCTATTAAATTATTTAAATGAATTTGAAGAAAACCAATATCATTACATATTGTTGTAATTCTTAAAATTTCATTATTTAATGTATTATATTTTATATTATATTGTATGCATGAATGCTCATGCGAAAATATGTTTATTGTAAATGTAAATATGTCATCTTTACGATATAAATTAATAGTAGTTTTAGTTAATGTTAATTTAATGTTCATATCTAGATATATACCTTCTTTATCATTAATATTGGTTTTGCTAAGAATAAGGCTTTCTAGATAAATTTGTTTATAAATTTGAATATTTGGCAAGAAATTACTCGCAGTATTAAAGCGAGCAGTATTAGTAATGAAACGGGTTCTAAGTCTGTCATTGAGCGAGCGAACAAGGTCAGCTTTTTGTTTTATTGGGCTATTTAAAAACTTGTTTTAGTTTCTGGACTATAATCATCGGTACCTAGGAAATTTTTTATCAATCATTGGGTGTCTGAATGGACAATTTCGGTATTAGAGTATAAATATTGCATGAAAACTGCCTGATTTGTCGCTTGATTTTTGTTCCGAATAAACCCTATACCACATCACCGTGGGATACAAAAATGAACGTTACTGTTTGCACCCATTATTTATTCTGTTTAATAAACTTGTATTTTCAATAATACAAGTAAAATTTCTTATGATAGATGCAGATGCATTTCAAATTTAATCTTAAACTTATTTAAATCTTTATTAATTTAAAAATAAATTCATTACTTGTTCTACATTGCGGTAATAGCGCTCAAACAGTAAAATAAAATTATTATTTTAATTAAATCTTTAAATTTCTGCTGATAAATACTTAAATGGAAAGCTACCTGAATCCATTCTAGACGCAAGCACAGCTTTGTCCTTTACTTGGCTCCAGTGTAGCCAAATACCTCCTTTATTTGACTTAAAATCGAAGTTGAGTTTGCTATGTAATTACGGCAAATTTAAAGGCTTTATTGGAAGGCAATATTTCATTTAATATTTTTATTAATCAAAACTAAGCAATAAACTTACCACAATTACGCTGTCATTGCTTGGATGGTAAAACTGACTTAAACTCTCAATTGCTTGAAAATGCAGTTTCGGCTGTGATTTTATAAGCATTTCGTTGTTGCATTTATTTTACAAAATAATTGATAAATTGTCGGTTAATTTTCTGCATTTTCGTTGTCCATCTGTAAAAATAATGCACTCTTGAAAGCGTCTAGCTTTGCTACTATATCCCTAAGAATACATGCGTGTGTGGATAATAAAATCCACCATCTCACCGCATAGAGAAAATAAGCGGACGAGAATAGGAAATAAAATGATCTCAGCATGTATATTATGTTGATATATATAGTTGCAGCAATTTGGACTTCAATGTCGCTAACAAATAATAATTGAAGAAAAGGCAATGAAATCAGGAGATAAATGTAAAATGGAATGCTGAATACTGAATTCCTGTATCAGCCCGTTTGGTTTCATTATCTTGTAGTTTTATGGCAGCCACCACTGGTAGCGGTGGTATCGTCGCTACCGAATGTGCAGAGAACATAAATCAAACATTAAAGCCGCCATCAGTATTTTATTCGTGCTATTTTTGACTAATATATTTATATATATATTTATATATTTATATATTTTACAACATCCCTCAGGCAACTTCTCATTGGCTTAGCTTATTTTCCAGTTTGTAAATTTTCCATCGATTTCATCAGCAACTACGGCCGATGTCTAGTGCGTGATTTTGATGAAATCAAATGGTAATTAAATATTTATTTTTCTAGTACCAATGGAAATTATTAACAAAATTCGTCGATATAAAAGTCTCAAACAAATGATAAAAATGCGTGCGAAATTCTTGTATATGTAGACTTGAAAAATGATACGATTTTATTGTTGTCGTGAATTTGTTTTTTTTTCTTGACAGACATTTGAAAAATATACATTTTATGCTAAGAATTCAAAGGTTAGAGAATGAAATTATATTTTATTCAAATATAGCTTTCATCAAACTTATTTGAATAAAAATGTATACATGTAAAATAAAACTATTAAAGACTGGAAATTAAAAATTACCTTCCTAATTAATGTGTGTTAATGAAACATGAATTATCGCATGCATGGACATTAATGAAAATAAAATCAAATTATTGACTTTGATTCCAAACTCTGATTAATGTCTTTTTTATACTGCATTTATTCATTTTAAGTTGAAAATATCAAAAAATATTTCATAAAATGAACTCTTTAATTAACCTACTCTTGTATTTAATGCGTTATATCAGCGAAGATTTTATTTAAAATAGGTTGGATTCGTGAATTTTCATCATGGACGCTTTCATTAAGTTCGTGTTTCCTCGAAAATAATCCACATTGATTGGATTTGGTGCATTTTTTAAAGCTTAACGATTTGATAAAAGGTAAATAAATAAAGGTTTTCTTAATAAATAACAACTGATAAGAAATAATTAAAAACGAAACATACAGAAAAACAATCGAAAATAGCTAGTCGTTAAAAATTCGTTCGCTTCTTTAATTTTGTTACGGCCTCAGGTCCGGTGGGATCTGAGCCCTCCAGCCAATCCAACACACCGACTTCCGACTCGACCATCCGGGGTCTTTCACTACAGAAGAGTCCAATCGAGGCGGACTATGCTCGGTAATCGCGAGATGAGGAGCTGGAGAAACCTTAGTCTTTGCTCTAAAGGACTTCCTCTCGATAAGAAGACTAATTCCGAGATAGCCCATGTATCCCAGAAGCGCACTTAGGTTTTCCCATTTAATGACAGATTATGAGCTCGTTTCGGGCTCCACCTAGCTTTCTTCAGGATACGTTTGAGTCTCTCAGGCCAGTTTTCGTCGACAGTTAACCGTAATAGTGAACCCAAGGTATTTTACTTGACTTGTGAAGGTGGGGAGTGGTTGATTAGTCAATATGTAAGATAGAAATGATATTTGCTAGTCTCTTTATTTTTTGCTTTGTCGCAGGAACGCCATGAAAAACAACCACCTGCGATTTAGAAGAGTTGAGAACAAGATTGAATATGATTTGCTATTCTATTAATATTAAAAAGAAACGGCTGATTTTTGAGACTGCATCATTGCACTTGCGTCAAGAGAACAGGGATTTGGTATCATCAGCGTATACCACTAGATGTTGATCACGTTTAAAATTTTTGATTAGTACAATGGAGGCAGCAAAATATAATATAGGAGAAAGTGAGAATTCTTGAGGCACACTCGTGATAAGGTAAAACTAACGCGCATCAGGGTCTTCTTCATAGAAGAACCGCTTGCTATACAACAATATTTCCACCCTGTTAACAATTCGCGCAGGCAGCCCAAGGGACCTGAGAGAAGAGATAACAAAAGGAATGGAAATGCGGTCATATGCAGCAGAAAAATCAAGAAAGACAGCCACATCAAGCTGATGACTGTTATCCCGAGAAAACTTATATATTTCACCTATCGCTGAAAGGACAGACCGACCTTTGACAAACCCATGAAAACTCGGTGGGATCAAGTTACGTCTACTTAAATGGTGGCGGATTCTAAG
The DNA here is from genome assembly GCA_012934845.2 of Pomphorhynchus laevis. Classification (NCBI taxonomy): domain Eukaryota; kingdom Metazoa; phylum Acanthocephala; class Palaeacanthocephala; order Echinorhynchida; family Pomphorhynchidae; genus Pomphorhynchus; species Pomphorhynchus laevis. The sequence goes on from WNNJ02001737.1 coordinate 61,179, forward strand.
CGCACGTGCTTTTTCGTAGATAGAGATGAGGGAGTTTTGAATCAAAATGGCCGCATATCTTTAGGACATGAGACCGGATTACGTGTGGGTAAAAATTCCTACGACTAATATTGATACCGGCTACATCGGATGGTGAGGCTAAAAGCATTGTGACGGCCACTTCTCTTTGATCGGCTCTCAAGAAGCTGACAAACTCGAAAAGAGAGTGGAGCGACGGATCTGTAGGTGCCCAGAAGTTGACCCCAGGAGTTAAGGATATCTGTAACAGATAATTCCCTGCTCCTGAAGTCACCCCAAGACAGGATTTGTCGGGGATAGTGAGTGTCTCCATAGTTGTGTACGGATAGTGACTCTTTCAAAACTCTGTCATGGTCAATGCTCCCAATCTAACTCACATCCCTGTCTCTCCAGTAGAACAACTTTTTCTTGAATATCTTCTGAAAAAAGACTGAGAAGGGTTAAGCTTAGCAAGGCTAGCCCTATTCTTGCTAAGCTACAACCTATATATATAGAGCTCCAGTATTTATTCGAGAGGATCTGTCTGACGGAAACAGAGAGATTGGTAAGGTGCAGCATTTTAGCCAGGACCTTGAGTTTTCTTGGAGTCGAATTGAATATGCGACCTTTATAGGTAGTCGAAAGCAACGCGATAGCTTGCGATGAGAGGTAGGAATTAAATTTGGTCATACTTTCATTACCAATTCTGGGGAAGAGTTGGATCGCTGCCTGAAAGAAGGCTACTCTGATATTATCAAAGTGAAACCTTCTTAGTAACGAATCTTCCTCAATCCGCCAGCGAATTAGATCATGAGAGTTGGTCTGTTGTTATCGCGACTGCTCAGTACAGATGGGTTTCAAGAACCACATGTTATGAAGCAGAAATATGTCGAGGAGAGTTAGTTGTTCAGCAATGAAATGTGAGGACGGTGGATTGTGAATAATGTAGTCGTTCTGGCTCTTCGGAGTGCTGCATTAATCCAACAACCAGTTTTGTCGTTGAAGTTACCAAGTAACATGTCATAGTCACTACCGAAAATACTGTCCATGAACTCATTATTCTTGTCAATTTTCACTGTCCTTATATAGATATTGGCTATACTGATACGTTTACCGTTCTTCCAAAGTGATATTGCTAAACAAGACAGGGCTGGAAAAGAATAATTTAATAAGAGGGATGATCTTAAGGAGCTCTTCACTAGGATTAAAAGACCTCGAGATGAAGAGGAGTGAGGTGGGGTTATGTACGGAGCATAGTATGTGTAGATGTGTTTAGGGATAAATCGAATAATGTCCTGCGCGAGACGGATATACCGCGTTTTCTGAAAGACTATAACATCTGCATCTCTACCAGATAAAAGGCTAAGGGCAGAAGCACCTCCCGAATTCCACTGAAGGATATTCAGTGAAAAAGGCTCTTAATTACTTTGCATTGTGTTAAGTTAGCTGGAATTGGATTGTCCACTCCTAGCAAAAACAAGGAGATTGGTTGCCCTTCTTACTCCCCGCGCCACCAGGAGAAGACACTTCCCCACCTGCAATGTCATCATTTTCCGTAGAGGCAATAACCCAGCGAGTTAGATATTTCTTGCTAGTTTTGCAGCAAGAAAGAAAAGTAAGAGAAGTAAGAGAAGTAAGAGAAGCTAAACTCTGTTTATGCCCAGGTTTTTTTTCAGAGGCCGGGATTTTTTGGACTTCAACGTACTGAATGCTGGAGAAGAGCCGAACTCCTCTGTCTTTTGTATCAGGTGAACAATAAGTGATTGAGATGTCTTCAAAGGCCTACAGTCTTGCGTCCAAAATTTTCAAAATCTCGACATCTGTCATCCTGGGCACTTTCTAGATGAAGGCATCAGTTAAGTCCGCCAAACGGGCTGGTGCAGTTTGTAAGCCTTGAATACAATGCATCTTCGTGATCAAGCCGGGTGCGGGCCACCGTAATTCGAACACTGAGAGGAAAAATTACAAATCCCCTCATGATCATCTCCGGAACCATACACCCCGCATGTACAGGGACTGGTATAGATGGAAGCCCAGTGCCTCACTGGTGACATCCGTTGCAGTGGGGAAACGTAAGGTCGTCAACATTAATCATTGTGAATGATATATTGTAACCAAGAAGCGGATTGTATTTACTGCTAGTCATGCATTGGGAATGGTCAACGGTAGATGAGGCGAATGCCACCCGAAGTGGCTCTCCATTCTTCCCAGTAATGGATCGAACATTGTAAACTTTGAACGTATCCTTAAAATCTTTTAGATCATTATCCGTTGCGTAAGATGAAAAGTTAAAAAATTTCAGGAAAACTTGAATAGGCTTATATGTCGTTAAACCATATTTTGTGAGAAAATTTTCAAAATAATTCAAGTATGCAGAGGCCATATCAGGCGTACAAAACGAAATTCTGATTCCATCTTCGAAAAATTTAACAGAATTGTATATAATTCTACCTTTAAGTAATTTAGTGAAATCCTCGAGGAAAATATCAAATAGATCTTTTCAAAGGGTTGTAGACAATTAACAATCACCAAATTAACTAATTTCGGCGCGGGAGGAAGTTCAACTTCCGTGCTTGATGCAAAATAATTAGGAAGATGTGCACTAACATTGCTTTGTTTGGTAGGAATTGCACTGGAAAATAAGAGTTTTGTTGAATCTTTTGAAACACCGCATAGGTTTTCGCTGTTGTACATTTTTTGATGAAAGGTTGTAAATGCTTGATATTTAATTTGCCTTCGCAAATTAAACAGGTACATCCGCAATATGTGTTTTGATCGCTTGTTTCGGAACGATCAAATAACTCAAAAAATGATGCAAAAATGCTAACAAACTCGGGGAAGTACAGTTGTTCCTACTCAATAGTGTTCTGTTGTATCAAAAGCTCAGCCGGTAAGTGAAGTTTTGTTATCAGTTTCTTAAGAGATACACGAGGAATTCTCCACAGTACCTAAATTAAAAAATCTGATAATTATTAAACTCACAGCTCCTCTGGAGCGCCAAAAAATCTTTAATGTATTTCTAAGGAAATTTACGGAAAAACTCAAGAACAGAATACTATTCAACTCAATTCGTTATTATGAGGCGTAGGTAAAAATTTCATTCAAATCCTCCGATCTCGCGATTTCCTATACCGAATATTTTAACACGGAATTGGCGCATATCGGAAGTATATCTTTCAAGCCTATTCAGGCCACTTTAAAACTCTCGAACATCCACCTCACTTGGATGCGACAGATATACTAGCACTGGAAAGTCTTTATAATGTCACCAGGATCCGCTTTGTAATTTGGAGGAACGGCTTTCCACGTCCAATTGCATTTACTCCTCTTCTATTTACGTATCCGAATGCCTTACAAGATCTGCTTACAACACTTTATTGAGCTATAATATGAAATTCTCATTAATTGACAGCGATAATCTCACCTACTCCCACTGCAACATATGCCATAAATGGGGACATTGGGGGGTCAGGTTGGCAATTGCCTCAGTTCTGTGGTGTATGTGTCATCTCAGGCTGACTGCAAGTTAGCGAAAAATGTAGTGGTCCACCAAAGTGCTCCAACTGTGGTGGAGCACATCTGGCCTGGACAAGGAATTGTACTCACTTCAAGCAGTACAAATTACGTTACAGCTCTCCCCGGCTAAGTCCACAGGCTTCGCGGAACCTAGCAAAAAGCTATCTGACTTGAATATTATTCGATTGATTGACTCTAATCGTCAATCCACTTTGAAGCAAATTGAGACACTTATTACCAACCCGCTCTCGTTGCTATTTAAGACACCAGAAGTGTCGGTATCTCCAGTTCCAGCTGAGATGAAGAAGAGTTGTGCATCTGCTCACATCGTGCCTCCTGTCAAAATTGGTAAAATGATTAAATCATTGGTAGTGGCGGCCACCAATGGAAATGAAGACATTACCCATGCAAAGCGACCTCCTCTGTTGTGTCTGGTGGTGGGAAGGCCGTTCTTCCTACTATTTGTCCCAACTGAGAGTAGGCGTCACTCTGGTTTACCATCGCAATAGGAAGTAATCGGGAGTTTTTTTTCACTGAATATTATTCAGTGGAATTCGGGAGGCGCTTCCGCCCTTAGACTTCTATGTGGTAGAGATGGTAATGTTATAGTCCTTCAGGAGACGCGGTCTATCCGTATCACTCATGACATTACTCGATTTATCCCTAAGCATATAATCACCACTTAACTCCGTACATAACCTCACTTCAATCATCTTCATCTCAAGGTCTTCTAACCCTAGTTAAGAGCTCTTTAAGCTCCTCAAGCTATCTCTAAGATATCCTTGTCCAACCCTGTCTTGTTTAGCGATTTAACTCTGTAAGAACAGTAAATGCATCAGTATAACCAATATCTACATTCGGCCAAGGAAGATCAATAAGAACCGTGACCTCCTGGACCGTATTCTAGGAGCAGTTATGACATGTTACTCGGTGACTTTAACGACAAAACTGGTCGTTGGATTAATGCAGCACTCCGCAGAGCCAGGAACGATTATCTTACACACGAAACACCGACCCCTACCTTTCATTGCTCAACATTGAACTCATTCCTCGACATTTTACTGCTACATAGGATGTGGTTGTTAAAGCTAATCTGCACTTAACAGTCGCGCCAACAACTGACCATCTATCATGACTTAATACGCTGGCAGCTAGATGAAGATACGTTGCTTAGAAGTAAGTTTCACTTTGATCATATCAGAGTGTTTTTCTTTCAGGCAGCTATCCAACTCTTTCCCATAATAGGGAATGAGAGTTTGACCGAATTTAATTTCTACCTCTCTTCGCAAGCTACCGGGATTCTTTCGACTACATATAGAGGTCGCATTTACAATTCCACTCCAACAAGCTAAATGCCCTAGCAAATACTACACCTTCCCAATATATCTGCTTCCTTCCGGCAGGTTCTCTCGAATGAATACTGCAGTTCTAGATATATGCTCCAGCTGAGTAGGGACAGAACGAGTGTTGCTCGCTTTAATCCCTATCAGGCTTCCTTCTGGAAAATATTCAAGAAGGAAAAGGTTGACGGATGGCGGGAGAGGGCATCTTGTTGAATTGGTAACGTTGGACTTGATAAAGTTTTGGAGGAGTCACTAGCCCTACATAATTATGGAGCCATGCTTTCTGCCTTAGCCAATTTCAACTAGGGGTGGCTTCGGGAGCAAGTACTTACCTGTTACGAATATCCTTAACTCCTGGGGCCCACTTCCGGACACCTCCAAATCCGTTGATCCACTCTCTTTTCGAGATTGTCAGCTTTTGACAGCCGATCAAAGAATAGAAGTGGCCGTCACAATGATGTTAGCCTCATCATCCGATGTAGCATGCATCAACTGTAGCCGACGTATATTTTTAATAAAGAAAAAATCGGTTTTATGTGCTAAAAACCTGCGACTTATTTTATCCAAAATTCCCTTACATCCATCTAAAAAAAGCGCTTGCGCGTAGAATCCGCGACCTTTTAAGTAGGCGTAACTTAATCCCACTGAGTTTTCATTGGTTTGTCAAAGGGCGCTCGGTCTATTCAGCAATGGGTGAAGTGCATTAGTTTTGTCAGGATAACATTCATCAGCTTGCTGTGGCTGTTTTTCTTGACTTTTCCGCAACATTTGACCCCATATCCATTCCCTTTGTTATCTCCTCAATCAGGTCCCTCGGGCTGTCTGCGAGAATTGTTAACAGAGTGGATATATTGCTGTACACCAAGCGGTTCTATTATGAAGACGGCCCTGATGCACGTCAATTCTACCCTATTACAGGTGTGTCTTAAGGCTCCGCACTTTCTGCTGTCTTATATTTTTCTGCCTCCATTGTTCTCTTTAGAGCTTTTAAACATGATCATCATATTGTGGTATATGCTGATTATACCACAGCTCTGTTTTCTGAACGCAGTTGCAAAGATGTAATCTCGTACATCAGCCTTTTTTTAATTAGAAGACCAGCTTACCCCTTCCAATCTTATTTTAAACTTCGAAAAATCGCATGTGGTTGTCCATCATGGCGCCCCTGCCACCAAAAAGAAACTTTAGAGACTAGCATTCTCAGTATTCTCCTCCGTTTTGCAGTCAAGACCACTCCTCATCTTAACAAGTCGAGTAAAATAAATAGGATCTACCGTTACAGTAAATTGGTTGACGAAATTTGACCGAAAGGTAGACTTAAACGTATCCATAAGAGAGCTAGGTGGTCTCTGAAACGGGCCCAGTATCTGTCATTAAATGGGAAAATCCTAGGACGCCTTTGGGGTATTTTGGCCATCTCTGGATTAGTCTTCTTTTCTAGAGGACGTCCCTCAGAACAAATACTAATGTTTCTCAAATACCTCAGCTCGCAATTAACGACCATACTCAGTATCGACTGGATTTTTAAGGGGTGATATACCCCGAATGGTTCAGTCGGAATCAGGCACGCTGGTGCGGCTAGGGCTCTCAGATCTCTCTGGACCTGAGGCCGTAAAGTTTTGAAGTAATCTGTAGAAGTGTTGGCGGTGACAAAATGAAGAAGTTTTTGTCGATTTATGTTCGTGTTAGATTTATATGTCGTACAGAAAATCTTTGTTTATTTATAAACATGGAATAAATTGAATGTTGTATATACTACTTGTATATACGATTTGGTAGGGACATTCCACGAGCAAAATACATTTTTAAATGTGAACAAATGTCTTATATTTGGGCGTTTTTGTTTTTATGAAAACGTATTTGAACAATAATATGATTTTCACTCAAATTATCACTCAATACGATGATGCATACACTGCAAAAACGTGAGGGATTTGAATAATCAGTTTTAAGATTTCCTGTTTTATTTTTAATAAACTACACTTTGTTTAGCGAACAAGTTGACTTTTTAAGAGAAAATATTCCGTTAGATTTTTAAAAGTGTGGCATGTTTAGCATGCTACTCATAGATCCCAATCGTATACAGTTGAGTTATTGATCTGGGTATAAAAAGGTTTTAAGCTTTATGAACGTTAATGAATTTCGGTACTGTGAATTAGCAACAATAGAGCAGTAAATAGATCAGCATAGAACAGTAAACGATTGATCTCAATTTCAAAAAATTGAACGCAATCAATTGATTGCTATTAATTTCTAATAGGCAAATTAGCTCTTAGCTGGTTTGGCCTTAACTGAGTCTTAAGTTGATACATTATTTCATTTTTATAAACCTTACTGTATTTAGCGCGCAAAACAGCCGCTTGGATAAAATAATGTTTCGGTCATTTTATTAGCTTCGGTTATACAATTTCGTTTTTTTGTTAACAAAATCTTTATTTATTAAGAAATTCTTTATTTTATTTTAGTTTATAAGTAAGTGTTCATTTGAATCAACCGGAATATAAAAATTGTGAATTTTAAAACATGCGAACTGTTTTAAGTTTTTCTTGATATTACAAATTCTAATGTTTTACATATTGAAATTGCAAATAACACTGGTTGACTATGCCAATCAAACATGTCTTTAAACAATAGAAATTTGCAAAACTTTAAATTCTGAGAATTTCAATCACAAAGTTTATCCAAGGGAAAATTATTGTAAAAATTGCTTGGGACTTGAAACACGTTACTTTATGTTATTACAAATGTTGATGATTCTGTTCGACGATCAAACTAAGATAAAAATCATAATTTTATAAAAATTTCATATGTTGTGACTTAAAATATATTAAATGCATTGATTTTTTAGGTTTTATAGAATAAATTGAGTTTTTTTTTAATAAATAGAAGTTTCGTACTCAGTAAGATATTAAACTCAGCATATATTTAATAATGCTTTAATAGTTATCGATGTAGCAAATTCATAGAGCTCTATCAGATACGAAAGAATTTACAACAATTTTGATGCGATACTCAAAATCATAGTTAACAATTCATTTTTGTGTTCCCACAGTATTATTAAGGTGCTATAGAGTTTATTCGTGAACAAAAATCAAGCGACAAATCAGACAGTTTTCATGCAATATTTATACTCTAATACCGAAATTGTCCATTCAGACACCCAATGATTGATAAAAAATATCCTAGGTACCGATGATTATAGTCCAGAAAGACTTGTTTTTAGACTTGCTGACCTTTTTCGCTCGCTCAATGGCAAACTTAGAACCCGTTTCATATTTAATCCTGAGAGTAATTCTTGCAAAATATCCAAATTTATAAACAAATTAATTTATGCAGGTAAAATATTAAAAATTGGTTATATTAAAATTATATTAAAAATAGATATAAAATGGATATAAAAAATGAATATTAAAAATTGATATTAAAAAATGGATATAAAAATATACATTTATTGAATATTTCTTGCCAAATATTCAAATTTGTGCAGGTAGCCTTATTCTCAAAAAAAAAGTGAATGGATGATAAAAAATGAATATATCTAGATATGAACATTAAGATAAGATTAATCAAAACTACTATTAAGTTAAATCATAAAAATGAAATTTAAATTTACAAAAAACAGCATATTTTTGTATGATCATTTATAATATTAAATGAAATACATTAAATAATGATCTTTTAAGAATTGCCATAACATGCAATGATATCGACTTCATAAAGTAGGACACTATAAAATAAACTAAACAAATAAATGAAAAGAAATTATACTTGATACATTTTTAGTTAAATATCGACTATCGTTATTCAAACGATATCTATATTGTTTCTTGTCAACTCAGGGTAAAGACACTAATTTCGGATGAATGTGAGCGTATTTTAAGATATTGCTTGAATTCCTAGTATTTGTTGAGATAAGTTGACTCTGAACGCGACTTGTGGTTAATACAAGACTTTTCTTAAGATGCAGGATACTATTTCCATCCTTGTGGAACTTTTTAATAGCGAAGAAGGTGAATAAGTTAAAAGTCAATTAAATCAATAAATCAATTGACATAGGAAATTAAAATAATCAATCAATTGGCACTTTCTAAGGAAATTAAATTCTATACATCTCCACAATAAAATATTGTAATTTTTCTTTATTTCGAATTTGAAATTTATCTGCACATTTCACTGTTCATATAAAAGATTCTAGCTTTAATTCAATTGTTGCTTTAACGACCGCATGTATTATATCATTTCTTGATCTTTAGACCGCTGTTAAGGATTCTGGTTAACGAATTCAGCCATACATAACTTAAAAAGTAATCAAATTGAGTCAACAATTAGCAATACAGACTTATGACATTTCGGCCAAAGCGAAATTAGTAAAAAATTGGTAATTAGCTTGAACACTTATAAATTTTCTATATATAGAAAATTGTATATATATGCTCGGGTGGTTAGGAGCGTCTCAGAGTGATACATTAGACTGATGGAGCTGATGATCAAAGTCCAGTTATTTAGCAGCACATATGGATTTAAAATCAATCGTAGCCAGTTTTGGCTCCTGGACCACAGTTTCAAGCGATTTTTCGCACTACCAATATATATATATATATATATATATATATATATATATATATATATATATATATATATATATATATATATATAGGTAATGTAATAGCTAAGGCACAAGCACATTGAAATAAATTGTGTTTATTACATTAGTATCACGATTTTAATTAATATTATTAAATAGAAAGCATCATCAATGGGTGATCTTGTGAACAACCGGTTCAATACCACATATATAAATAATCCAAGTATTGCTATACGAGCAATCCCGGTAGGTAATGTAATAGCTAAGGCACAAGCACATTGAAATAAATTGTGTTTATTACATTAGTATCACGATTTTAATTAATATTATATATATTGCAAAATGTGATTTTTGTCTGTTAACGTGACGAACAGTTTCAAGCTGGTTATCCTTTTCGTGGAGGATAGCAATAGCTATCGAAATACTGTGATAATAATATAATAATATATTATATATATTATAATAATATAATATCACGCATTCTAGTGTGATATAAAATAATACGAGAGTATTATTTTACTTTGTTGGTTGCTATAAATGTTGAATGCCCGCCATTATTAATTTCCTTGACGACTCTAGTTATTAGCAAACGAAATTACATAAGTTCATTTATATACATATCCTGGTTGACATATATTCTAGCGCACAGTTTCAAGCTTATGTTTGAAATATTATATGTTTGACATATTTGCTGATAAATGAATAAATATGAAAGTTATATTTCAAATCAGGAAATCAATATTTCTTAAAGTCAATACGAACTTGGGATAGCGCAATTAAAGATGAAGATATCAGACTACATCATAAGATGTATACTATCCTATAAAATAACAAATGCATCTGAACTTTATGAACATCAATGCATCAGGAAATATATAAGTGATCTTGATACACATTTAGGCGTTTTATATATTGAAATTAAACAGAACTACTTTTCCCGGCAATTTATTTTCTGATTGAAGGAATCGGGAACACAACAACATACACTGACTCTATGCTGTTTCGACTTTTGAGTCTCATCAGTAGGGGGATATTGCACAACTGGATTGAAGTGCATCACCCATATACAGCTCAATAAGTCCTTCTAGTATTCATCCATGTACTTGGTACATCCATGTACTTAAAATCCCTGATATTTTTAATTTGTCAATATGTAAGATCTAAATAAAATCTACAATTGGCATCCACGTATTTATTTTCAAATTAAATCAAATTGATAGGTACTCAAAGTACTCACAAAAATACTCACAGTTTGAATACCTATTTCCCAACCATTATTTATAATATACAATGCATCACCATCTTATTTTTCTCTCATCATGACTTGACAGCAGACTCTTAGCTAAACAATACCTAAATAACTTGCCCAAAGATAACTGCAAATAAGGTTATGTTTCCGCGATGTTATTATTTTCAAGCGATGTCCGCTTTGATAATATAAGAATATCGTGTTTAGAGCTAGTAAATGCAGGAAATAATCAGTCAAATGCTCTAGGCGCTTGTCAGATAAGTGCTGAAGATTTCTCGATACACGTCGATGGCATAGGTCTACCTAATTAACCCACTATCAAGAGTCCCACTAATGATCCAATATTGCGAGTGATCAAGGCTGTAAGCGTTTATCGTGACCAACGAGATATGTGCATTTTCATTGCGAATATTATAGTCCATTGCTTTAAATAATCGATTATCGTTCAATCGGTTCAACACGATAGACAATATATTGTCTATCGTGTTGGATATGTATCCTAATAGTAATAAAATCAATGACATGAAAATCATCGCATCATTTCGTTTGGGTAAGTTAGAAAATAATACAAATAGTTGAATCCGTAATATATAATCCGTTATATAGTCGAATCCGTAATTGTAAAGTCGAATCTGAAATAGTACAGCTGGTTGTTCGCAATTATTTTAATTAAATAGGATCAGGTATCCGAATATCGCGCTATCTTGATGTTAAGGATCATAGGTGACTAGCTGTTATGATCTTATAAACTAATATTATTGTTCATTAACTATCTTTATAGATTGTGTTGAATAAAACCACATTTTGGTGTTTACAACAATTTATTCAACACAAATGACGTCTGCGACAGACACAACGATCGATCAATCGATTCTATCAGAGTCAACTAGTCAAGTCAACAACATCCGGCTCGAAAGATTCGACATAGCAGTGGAGGACAGTGATAGTCAAAAGAAATTCAAGCTCTGGAAGCGAAATTTCGAATACTAGTTAACAACGTCTCGTGGGACTAACAAGTTTGAACTCTTTATAATGCATGTTGGTCCACGAGTGTACGAACTAATCGAAGACATCGACAACTATGAATCTGCGATGGAGACACTGAAGTCGTTATATATCAAGACACCGAATGAAATACTAGCGCGACATTTGCTCTCTATTCGAGCTCAACGAAATAACGAGGATATTGACTCGTTTGTACAGTCACTACACTTACTTTCAAAGGAATGTCATTTAAAAGCAGTCACTGCCGAAGAAGCAAGAAAATATTTTGTTTGAGACGCTTTCATTCGTGGTCTTGCTTCCGATTCCGTTCGTCAACGATTACTCGAGTTCGAGCAATTAGACCTGGCACGAGCAGTAAATGTCGCCAAGTCATTAACTGCTGCACAGCAAAACATGACGCTGTATCTCCGAGATCGGGAGGAATCTACATTTCAAGAGAATGTCGCATCCGTTAGATATTATAATGAATCAAACTGTCTACAGACCAAAACTACAAGAGAAGATAAAACTACGGAAGCTGAATATGCGAATAGAATTAGTGCACTATCGAAATCAAATACAAAACAACGATGATATTTCTGTGGAGGTTTAAGACACTCGAGATTGAATTGTCCGGCAAAAGATGTCACCTGTAGAAAATGTCATAAGGTCGGCCATTACGCTCGAGTATGTAAATCCTCCAAGCAAAACGCTGAATCTTCATCCGCCGTTTTATTGTCAACGATCAACACGAAAAATGATTCACAATTAAAAACCACTTTATCGATCAACGGATTATCGATAGAAGCCCTTATTGATACAGGAAGTTCCCTAAATTTCATGCTGACATTGCACGGGCTCTTTCAGTAAGAATCATTCCGGCGGATATTGAGGTTATACTCGCAGCAAATACAACGCAGAAGGTTATTGGGAAATGCACACTAAATTTCATTTTCAAAACCCAACACTACGACTACGTTCAATTTTTCGTACTCCCCAATCTGTGCACGAACGCTATTTTGGGTTTGCCATTTCTGCGATCACACAAAAACCTATCAATCAATTTCGGTGGACCGCTTCATGACGTAAAAATATTTGCAGCATCAGTATGACACATTAAAACGCCACTGGTGTTCAGAAACCTCAGTAATAACGTTCATCCAATCACCACAAAAAGCAGACAATTTAATAAGGATGATCAGCTGTTTATTCGAAACGAAATAAACTGAATGTTATCAAAAGGGGTAATTAAAGAGAGCACGTCCCCATGGAGAGCTCAAGTAGTTATCGTATCCCGTCCAAACGGGCGCAAACGCCTGGTCGTTGATTTTTCCAGTACCATTAATCGATTTACTGTTCTCAACGCGTACCCGCTTCCTAAAATCAGTGAACTAGTGAATGAAATCGCGAAAAATAAATATTACTCACAAATTGACTTGAAGGAAGCGTACTATCAAATCGACATCAATCCTTCTGAAAGACATATAACCACCTTTGAAGCCGCGGGAAACCTATATCAGTTCAGAAAAATTCCAATGGGGATCACCAATGGTGTTTCGGGATTCCAAAGATACATAAACAAATTCATTGAAGTTAACAATCTTCAGAAAGTGTACTCTTACCTAGACGACATTATTGTATGTGGAATTACAAAGAATGAACATGACAATAATCTGAAACAATTCCAAGAAACTATTGCGAAATATTCGCTTGAAATTAATACTGACAAATGTCAATACGGTGTACAGTGTATACGCACACTTGGATATGAGATACAACATGGAATACTTAAACCGGATCCCTCTCGACTATCAGATGTTCATAACCTAAAGATACCCACTGATAAACCTTCTCTTCAATGACTAATGGGCTTTTTTGCTTATTATAGCAGATGGATAAAACAATTTTCCGAAAAGATATCCGCACTTACCACACCAAATATCGAGTTCCCCTTGAAGTAAATAGCAGTAAAGGCGATTGAGGAAATCAAGAAAGACATTATTAATGCTACTATTAATGTTATTGACGAGACCATTCCATTTACACTTGAAACAGACGCTTCAAATACCGCAATTGGGGCAACCCTACTGCAAAACAAACGACCGGTGGCATTTTTCTGCCGAACTCTTAATCAATACGAGAGGAAACATCACATTATAGAGAAAGAGGCATACTCCATTGTTGAAGCTATTCGACATTGGAAGTATTACCTTGCGCCACGTCCATTTATATTGATTACTGATCAAAAGTCAGTTTCGTTCATGTTTGATTGGAAACGAGTTGGGAAAATTAAGAACGAGAAACTTGCTCGATGGAGGATGGAACTGTCCAACTACAAATATGACATACACTATCGATCCGGCAATGGGAATTATTCAGTTGATATCATGTCACGCGATGTTTGTGCAGTTCTGCGGAGTAATGACTTGCTCAGAACAATACATGAAAAACTAATGCATCCAGGAGTTTCACGTATGATGCATTTCATAAGTATCCAGAACTTGCCCTAATCTACCAACGATGTTCGTCAAATGATCACGTCGTGTAAGGTATGTTGTAAAATAAAACCCAAATTTTTTACAACTGAAGTCGATATTCACCTTATCAAATCTATGTCACCAATAGACCGTCTTTCTATAGACTTTAAAGGCCCGCTCCCAAAGTCTAGCAATGGATCAACATATCTACTTACTATGATTGACGAATTCAGTAGATACCCATTCGGTTTTGCGGTTCGAGATGTCTCAGCTCAAACTGTTCAAATATGTTTAAGTCAAGTTTTTTCTCTATGCGGCTGCCCGTGCTATATACACTCAGACTGTTGTTCTGCATTTTTTTGTCTCGAGAATTAAAAGAATGGCTCCTGAGCATGGGGATCCAGCAGCCACACAACTTCATTTAGGCCATAAGGCAATTTGCAATGTAAGTGGATGAATGGAACTTTATGGAAAACAATATTATTGGGTCTCGATACGCGCGGGCTTAGTCTTGGAAAATGGGAAGAAGTATTACCATCTGCACTATCAGCAATCCGTGGCCTTCTCTGCACCGCTACAAACGGTACTCCACATCAACGATTTTTTACATTTACAAGAAAACTACCAAGCACTCAGAGCTTACCCGATTGGCTGACATCTAACAGGGTGCTTGTAAAACGATTCAACAGGTCTGCTAAGTACGATTCTATCGTAGATGAAGTTGAATTACTAGATTCTAATGTTGCCTATTCAACAATACGAGATGATTCCGGACGAATATCGAAGATATCGACACAGCATCTGGCTCCCAGTGGAGAGATAAGAACAGGGCAACGTCAATCGTTTGATCAACCGATGCAACTTTACGAAATGATGGACTCAACTCAAAATCAAGATATTCAGGCGTTAAACGATACGATCGATACTAAACAAGATTTGCACATCGACTTACCGAATACGATTGACAACACTATTTCCGATTGTGGGGCCATATAGGAACTGAATAACTTTAGCAGAGTCAATGAGCTTGCGCTAAATCCAAACAAACAATTACGAAGATCTACGCGTATCCGAAGAAAGCCAGCGCGATACCGTTAATGAAGATTTTTGAAGCTGGGAAGAATGTTATGATCTTATAAACTAATATTATTGTTCATTAACTATCTTTACAGATTGTGTTGAATAAAACCACATTTTGGTGTTTACAACACTAGCCGTAGCTCAAAAAGAGTTAACTCAAAGAATACATAATGGAGATAAATAATTATGCATTCGAAATTTTCAGATTGTGACGCGGCTCCTACATATTCTGTGACGAGTGTTGTCGATGAATTCAACCTCTCCACTTTATATGGTGCGATTGCGTCGAACACCTCGAGTCCATTTATCCCCACGGATCCAATCACTGTGAAGTAAAATCATGTATTGAGAGTTTTAGATCTACTCTTTCACATGCAGCTCGTACTACTTTGTTATCAGGATACATAAAATATTATAATGTACCGACGCAAATCTTATATTCTAATATAAACATCCTTGTTAGCAAGATGGATGATGTTTCACATCTTATTCAGCGAGCTAGACCGTCGCTTGCTTAATTTACTGAATAATCGCTAGATACAATGAAATATAACAATGAAATCGCTTTCTCTGGTTACTCTGTATGTATGAGTGATAGGATATCGAAGCGCAACGGTGGTATCGTGATAGTCATTTATTATCAGGTAAAGTTCCGAATTCTAGAAACTATGAATGATCCGTTAATCAAAATGAATATTTACGTGTGAAGCTTTATTTTCCCAGGTCAATCACGATCCTACTTGTGTATCGTTCATCTGGCTCTACAACGGATGATTTAAGTATATATATAGAAAAAGTTACTTGGATGAACACATATTAATCGTAATTGACTTTAACATGCTTTCAGTGGACTGAAAAACCTATACGTGTGGTCAGAAATGTGATGATGGAACGGATAATTTATTGGGCAATCAACGATACATTATTAACGCAACATGTTTATTGTGTACTAGACTTTCTGTTAGGTTCAGCTTCTTTTTGAATTTGTGTCTGTCGTCTTTTCCACATATTGTGGACAAGGTCTCGTATATGCCAGCCATTGAACATTATGATCATGCCACTTTATTGATTAGTATCTCGATATCTATCTTACATCATATTTCACGCAGCTTATAGCCAAACTCATTCAAACTTAATCTTGAACTTGTGAAACTGCACCTCCCGAGTATAGAATAATCTGACGCCTTTGTTGTTGGTATCGAATACTACTGGACATTTTTCAAAGATTCCTTACAAGTCCTACTGAATCTTTTTGCTTCTAATAGAAACTATTCTAGTCGTAAATTAAGACGTGATTTAATTACACGCAGATTTGTTTTATATAAGTACAGAGCGGGTATATCGACATGTGAAAATTATAGATCATCACGCAGCCTTGTTGTTACATTAAAAAGAATAGCAAGATCATCTTTTAAAGATGTTCTAGTATTAGTAAGACACAATAAACGGAGTCAAAAGCTTTGTATCTACAAATACAGCGTAAGTTGGTTGGCTAAACTTCTTTCCTCGAACACTGTATTGCGCAACACTTTTATTGTCATATTTGTTGATTTAAAATCATCTTGTTAAGGGGCTAAAACGTCACAAACGTATACGTTTAAACTTCGTGAAATTATAAATGCAAAAAAATATGTTTGAATCGTGATAGCAATACAACTATAACTTCAAATTATCAGGTCGTCATTTCCTTTAAATACCATGAAGAGAGCAAGGTGAGCCCTTAAACGGGCCCAACATCTGTCATTTAGAGGGAGTGCTTAGGCGCGCTTTTGATGCACACGGTAATCTCGGGATTAGTCTTCTTTTCTAGAGGCTGTTCTTCAGAGCAAAGACTAAGATTTCTGAAGTTCATCATGTCGAGACTACGGACAATCGTTCGTGTTGATTGGGTTCTCAGTTGCGTGACAGATTCTGAGTGGTTCAATCTTAAGGCGTCGTGTTATGCTTGCTGGTTGGACCAAATCCCTACTCCATTCGATTAAAAGACGCCGTTTGATGAAGAATGGAATTATTTACTTATTTATGTTCAATTCATTGTTTCCTTTCATCGTGTTTATAGTTATTAAAAAATTCTCTATCTATCTTTAAGTACAATTTTAATAGTTATTCTCTTCCATATAAATGGATAAAATTATCCACACAAAATATATAGGTGCCCTTTAAATGCTCATTGGCTATGCCATCATACCAATGACTTTCCTTCAACCCAAGTAGTACTAAGAAGACCTAATCACCGTTAGAAAGCTTTTACTAAAGATCGACTGGAGACAGCAACGTACAAGACACCCATTTCAAAAGGGGAATACTGCTAACTTTTGAATTTAGATTAAGAGATGAATCAAGTTATCATAACATATCCGTCAACGGACCAGCTCTGAATCCCCCTCTTAATCAAATGAACTCTTTAATGCGCGGAGATAGTCACTAAAAGCTCTCCTAGTTTGTGGATACACAAGTCTAAAACCATCGTTTATGATCATCATCTTCCTTAAACTATAAAATTTTTGTAACTCACTGTATAAAGTTAATCAAACCGTACATTTCGCGTCTATTCTAACTCTTCTCTCTCCCATCCTTCGTCCATTCCGTCCGGTGTTCCACAAGGCTCCGTATTAGGCCCTATGCTTTTCTCTCTTCTTCTTGGTGATTTGCCTTTGATTTCTCATAAATTTTACTTCCATGTTATGCAATATGCTGATGACATTATCATCTATGTTCATGCACCTGTTTATCGTATTCACGATCTTAGTGTTTCTGCTTCCCACTGTCTTGTCTCAATTTCCAATCATCTTTCTTCCCTTCGCCTTTCTCTGAATCCTGATAAATCTAAAATTATGTGGATCCTACCTCAACGCCTCGGCTTCGAACCTCCCTCCGTACCATTAAATTCTACAATTATTCCTATCGTTGATAATCTCGTTTTACTAGGCTTCCATTTTGACAACCGACTTTCACTTAAACCTTTCGTCAGAGATAAAGTACGCCCATCTACCTTGATACTCCGCAACCTCCGTCAAGTTTGTAGATTGATCGATTTTCCTTGTATGACTCTAATATCTTCTCTCCTTTTTTTAGACTCGATTATTGTCTTAGTCTATTTTCCAACTCACCTAAATCCACTCTTCTTCCCCTACAACGCATCGTCAACGCAGCAGTCCGAATTTTCCTCCGTCTTCGTCGTTTTGATCATACATCCTACCATCTTGCTTCTCTCTATTTGCCTACAATTTATTGTCGTGTTCAAATTCGTCTTCTTATCGTTGCTTTCCGCCTTGTAACTCTTCATACCCCTTCATTTCTCAATCTTCCTTTTCTTGATAATTCTCGTCCTGTTTACTGTTCCTTGCGTTCCTGTAATTCCCTTCTTTTACATGTCACAAACTACTCTACCTCATTTGGACTCCGCTCCTTCATTGTGGCTGCTCCTCTATCGTGGAACCATCTGCCCATTCATATACGCCAATCAACTTCCTTGCCGTGCTTCAAACGACAAATCCGATCCCATTTAAACAATTTATCTACTTGACTTTTTCATTTTTGTTTGTGGACTTGTAAGCGTACAGCTTGTACGCATTTGCCACATTAAATAAATTTGTATTATTAATCGAATACTGAGTGTCGAAATTGTTTTGGTTGGCATAATTAAATGAGGTGAATTTCAACTTCAAAGTCAAGCAAATATGGAACGGAACTCAGGTATTTCCAATGTAACATCGAATTTTCAAGCCAAAGAAAACAAGGTTAGTCCTATTTCGTCTAATTTTTTAATCTCAAGCACGGATGGAGAACTCCCTCCTGTGCCTAAAGTGGTGAATCTGGTAATAATCAGACTTCTTCAACCATTTGAAAGGAAGAATCTTTTCAATATTTTTCTGAGAGAGTTTACAAGCTCTTATAAGAAGAGAATTCTATTTAATTCGATAAAATATTTAGATTCCGAAATCCGGGTTTCTTTCAGCTCTCCAGATCTGGCAGCATCTTACCTAGAATTTTTCGAAACACACCTAAAAGAATTTGGGTCAACTACTTACAGGCCTATTCAGGCGACTCTGAAAATTAATAATTTTCCGCCCTTCGCAACGGAGGAAGATATCATTGCTCTCACATCTGAGTTCAAAATTCATAATATTCGCCCAATCCTGGGCAAGAAAGGCCAGGCTATACCAATAGCATTCTGTTCTACCGCAGTCGACCAGGCGGAATGTCTGGCTAAAAGCAAATGTAACCCCTTTTTGGGGTACAATCTTTCTTTCAATATCGTAGATGCTGATGACTTAACATACCCCCATTGCAATGGGTGCCACCTCTGGGGGCACTGGTCCTCGAACTGTACTAGGCCCCATACGTGTGGGGTTTGCAGCTCTTCCGAAGTCCATGAGGGGAAATGTTCTCTCCCCCCTCTGTGTTCCAATTGTGGTGGTCAGCACCCGGCCTGGTCTAGAAGATGTCCTATCTTCAAAGAATACAAATTAAGGCATTGTGGGGCACCGGTCAAACCGGCCCACTTTGCCGCTGCCAGCTTATCCAATTCAAACGGTTATGGTATGTCGGACACCGACATTTTCAAAATTGTTGACGCAAGACTACAGATATATAAAGACGAGATTCGAGCCTTAACGAACCATCTGATAGCGAAATTCGAGGAGTCCCGTTCTCCTCCATCGACGATTCTTACCTCTTCAAAGAGAGCCCCCCGTTCTAAGAAGAGATCATCTTCTAAACAAAAGTTGGCTTCCTTGAAGTTGGCAAAGAAAGATGATATAGGTTGAGAGTTGTTGGCCTCAAAGGGAGATGAAGATAATGCCGGTGGGCAAGTGTCTTCTCCTGGTAGGGCTGGGAGTGAGAAGGGCAACTTTCTCTCTCCTAGTTTCTGCTAGGAGGTAGGCATCCCACTCCAGCTGTCGTAACACAATGCAAAGTAGTCAAGAGCCTTTTTCACTGAATATACTTCAGTGGAATTCGGGAGGTGCTTCTGCCCTTAGCCTTCTATCTGGTAGAGATGCGGATGTTATAGTCCTTCAGGAGACGCGGTCTATCCGTATCCCCCAGGACATTACTCGATTTATCCCCAAGCATATTTACACCCACTTCACTCCGTACATAACCCCTCCTCACGCATCTTCATCTCAAGGTCTTTTAACCCTAGTTAAATGCTCCTTAAGATCATCCCTTCTTTTAAACTATTCTTGTCCAGCCCTGTCTTGTTTAGCTGTTTCACTTTGTAAGAATGGTAAACGTATCAGCATAGCCAATATCTATATTAGACCAGCGGAAATTCACAAGAACCGTGATGCCAGGAAGGATTACCTTATTCACAAACCACCGTCCCCAACTTTTCATTGCTCAACAACTAATTCTCTCCTCGACATATTACTGCTTCATAAGATGTGGTTGTTGAAACCCATCTGTACTGAGCAGTCGCGCCAAAAACAGACCATCTCTCATGACCTAATTCGTTGGCGGATAGAGGAAGATACGTTGCTTAGAAGGAGGTTTCACTTTGATCCCATCAGAGTGGCTTTCTTTCAGGCGGCTATCCAACTCTTCCCCAGAATTGGTAATGAGAATTTGACCGAATTTAATTCCTTCCTCTCCTCGCAAGCTACCGCGTTTCTTTCGACTACTTATAAAGGGCATATTTACAATCCCACTCCAACAAAACTCAAGGTTTTGGCTAAAATGCTACGTCTTCCCAATGTCTCTGTTTCCGCCAGGCAGGCCATCTCGAATGAATACTGGATCACTAGATATAGGTTCCAGCTGAGCAGGGATAAGGCGAACATCGCTCACCTTAACCCTTCTCAGTCTTCCTTCTGGAAGATATTCAAGAAGGAGAAGTTTGTCTGTTGGAAGGATAGAGCTTTGGGTTGGATTGGTAGTATAGGCCTTGATAATGTTTTGAAGGAGTCACTATCCCTACATAATTATGGAGCCACTCAATCTCCCCAACCAATCCCGCCTTGGGGTGACTTCAGGAGCAGGGACTTATCTGTTACAGATATCCTTAACTCCTGGGGGCCACTTCCGGGCACCTCTAAATCCGTCGCTCCACTATCTTCTCGAGTCTGTCAGCTTTTGACAGCCGATCAAAGAAGAGAAGTGGCCGTCACAATGCTTTTAGCCTCACCATCCGATGTAGCCGGCATCAATATTAGTCGTAGAATTTTCTTACCAAAGCATAGTCTGTTTTCATGTCCCAAAGATCTGCGTCCCATTTCGATTCAAAACTCCCTCATCTCCATCTACGAAAAAGCGCTTGCGCGTAGAATCCGCGACCATTTAAGTAGGCGTAATTTGATCCCACCGAGTTTTCACGGGTTTGTCAAGGGACGCTCGGTTCATTCAGCAATAGGTGAAGTGCATCAGTTTTGTAGGGATAATAGCCATCAACTAGCTGTGGCTGTTTTCCTTGACTTTTCTGCTGCATTTGACCGCATTTCCATTCCCTTTGTTATCTCCTCTCTCAGGTCCCTCGGGTTGCCTGCGAGAATTGTTAACAGGGTGGAGATATTACTGTTTACCAAGAGGTTCTACTATGAAGACGACCCTGATGCGTGTCAGTTCTACCCTATTACAGGTGTGCCCCAAGGATCCCCACTTTCTCCTATCTTATTTCTTGCTGCCTCCATTGTACTATTCAAGAATTTTAAACGTGATCAACATCTAGTGGTATACGCTGATGATACCACGGCCCTGTTCTCTGGACGCAGGTGCAAAGATGTCGCTTCGGACATCAGCCGTTTCTTTTTAAGATTAACAGACCAGCTGACCCTATCCAATCTTATTTTAAATTCATCCAAATCGCAGGTAGTTGTCTTTCATGGCACCCCTGCGACAAAGAAAAAATTAAAGAGACTAGCACTCTCAGCTCTATCTTCTATATTGACTAATCAACCACTCCCTACCTTCACAAGTCGAGTAAAATACCTGGGGTTCACTGTTACGGTGAACTGGTCGGCGAAAGCTGACCTGGATAGACTTAAACGTATCCTGAAGAAAGCTAGGTGGGCCCTGAAACGGGCTCAGCATCTGTCGTTGAATGGGAAAACCCAAGTGCGCCTCTGGGGTACTTGGGCTATCTCGGGATTAGTCTTCTTTTCGAGAGGACGTCCTCCAGAGCAAAGACTAAGGTTTCTCAAGCTCCTCATCTCGCGATTACCGCGCATAGTCCGCCTAGATTGGATTCTTCGGGGGGGTGATAGACCCCGGGTGGTTCAGTCGAAGAGCGGCGTGTTGGATTAGCTGGAGGGCTCAGATCCCGCTGGACCTGAGGCCGTAGAATAAATAGAAGATTGAATGATTAACGAATTGATATTATTTTTGTCTTCTCTTGCATGTTTTGTTCTGTGTAACACGTTTTTTATCGGTTATAAGTTTTGTTTAAGAAAATCCTTATCTTATCTTATCTTATGTTTTGGTTGGCGGTGATAACAAGATTCAAGAATTACAAGTCGCATTACTTCGTAAATATCTGAAAGTTGATTTGTTATTGGCATGGTATGTGCAAAGTCAATTTTTGTAAAATCAAGCTTTTAAAGTTTATTACAAGACTAGCTTTTAACGAACGGCATGGAAGGTAACGCCCTTATGACAAATCAAAAAGCTCAAATAACATTTAAATGGGTAAATGCTTACGAAATAAGCTTAAATAACTATTAGTTCCCAATTGTATGGTCACTGGCTCAAAATTCGAAAAGCTCAGTCAATCAAGCTGCTACATGAAGAGCATATAACTAGGACCAGGAGTTGGATAAAGAGCAATGCTAAAGAGAACGAAATACTGTATGATTAACTCGAACTTTGATGGAAATTTTTAGTTAATATCTAGCATTGAAATTACTACAAATTAAAATTGATTTACCTACATGTATTTACGAGGTAAACGATGAAGTCACGTTTATTATATCATATGTGGGCATTCCTTGGTGAAAATAACATCCAACGATTACGAGATATGTTGTGTTAATAATTTCCATCAAAGCCGTATAAGTGTTTGTGAAGGACTGAAACTGAGTATCTAGACCTATCAACAAACCTATCATAGGGTGAATGACCTCATTTTTTGATTTGCGCTGAACTTTCAATCGTTTAGAAGTTTCGGATGGCAGTTCCAACAGTAGAGAATGTTTAAAGAAGAACAATACACTTAGAAAGTACCTTAAAATCTCTACATAAAACAGAACACATTTTTTCTGATATTTCTTGGAATAATTTGCTTACATCTATTGAATCTGGAATGTTTGTTGCTGACAATTTTTTTATTAAACGGAAATCTACGAGCTAGTCATATAGGATTTTAAGCAATGAGCGACTTAAGGGCACAACTTGCCGTTAATTGGTTATAGTGGGTACGTCATAAGACTCCGGGTTGTTTTGAAATTGCTCAGATGGATACGATACTGGCGAATTTTTCATCCCAATTATTTACCATCGCGAACAAAGAATTTGCACTCCGATTGAGCATTTTTTGCTACAAATAATTTCGAGCCAAGCGAACGCTTGTGATCCATCTCTTCCCTAAACAAGTTTGGCAATATGTACATGTAATTATAGTTTTGCTTTGTGAAGGTGTTGCTTCCAAAAGTGCTACTCAAGTGGCACTTTTGGAAGCTTCACAAAGCAATACAATCGTATGATGAGCATGAAATGATGTGTTCAATAACCTTTTCCCGTGATTGCCCACCTGTTATGGAACTTTGAGAATTTATGTTCTTAGTTAAGGCAATAAAATTCGGGAAAACTACAAACGTTACTGTTGATAATTTTGACTACTTTTGTGCTCTTACAGGCGATCTATTGATGTACCAAATAGCTAAACAGTTTTCTAACTGTTCATACTCGTGACACTATCTTCTGTTCGAGTAGATTTTACTTGATACAGTAGCCTTGTGAATCAGAGAATGTGCGTTATCATCCTTACCCAAAGGGACAGTTAAACATTTTTGCTCACTATTGTTTTGAAATGTAATCTTGACTTGTTTCTCCTATGCATGCGATCGATTTGCAACCGTTGCTATGTGAATATCGTTGACAGTTGATTTTTCTTTGAAATTTTAAGATTTTAAAGTTTGACTACCAAACTTAAAATTCATAGAATGCTTAGATACATCGAATGCTTAGGCCAAAGTCAGGTTAGATAGTGTTTCTTATCGTAATGGTTTTTAATGGAGCTGTAAATTATTTTATGGATAGGCGTTATAATCGTAGTAATTATATAATACTTATGAAGAGTATTATTTTCTCTTTCCGCCTTTCGGCTGGGGATAATCATTGACAAAATTGTTTACAGACAAGAATAAAAAATAAAAAGCCAATTATATAGGTATCCGCGGACTCTAATGTCCCCGTCGGAAGTCAGCCTAGACTATTGAAGTCGTTAAGGCTACCATTAAGATATCGATCTATGGAAGCGACTTCTGAGACAGAACGGGATAGTTGAATATACGCTATAAGGCTTCGCAACGATCCCCACAGAAAATACAAATGCAGGCATCTCCACTCTTATCACATGGAACTAAATAAAGCAATAGTTATCATGATATCCATGAACAGAAGCGCGCCAAATGTACGCTACTTTGGCATATAAGAAAATCCTCCAAATATAGGAGATCCTATTTTAGAGTCCTCCAAATATAGGAGGACTTAATTATCTTATAGTTACCATAATTATTATAATAATTGTCGTTAATGTTGCCAAAAGATAAGGGTCAGTGGAGCAGATTCTAGATACGGATTCTGTGAACATACTAGAATAACATTTTAGTTGTAAAGTGTTGCCAGTTTTTTCTCTCTGGTGTTCTTTAAAATTATTATAATAACTAGTGAGCTCATATTAGATAGAAGATAATTTTATTAATGAAGATCTGTGTGGTTAGTAACTGTCGATAACTGCTGATATATTTAATAAGATAAAAACAACAAAATTAATTATAGTTAATAATATTTTATAACTACGCCAAGGCCGGTATCAATCCCGGCTGAAAAATGAGTAGGGTTGGTGTCAGGAAGGGCATTCGACTGTAAAAATATCACTCCAAATCCTTAACATGATTAATCAAAACCATAAAGCAAACTCGGATAAGGCTTTCCCGGAAGCGATGAGCAGAGGTCCCGCTTGGTCATTGTGAAGAAGTCAAAGAACTAGCAAAAAGTTAGAAGCTTGGAAACAGTAGTGGATCGAGTGCAGTGGAAGAGAATCATTATGGTGTGCGTCCCCGAATAGGGATACTCATGAAGAAAAGAAAAACTAATAATATTTTAATTATAAATTTATTATTTCAAAAGAATTGAAAAAAAAAGCTATTGCATATTACATAGGATTGTCTTAATGAAGTAACGCTACTACTGTTATTCATGGTATCTTGTCATTTTCACTAGTGCCTAAAAAGGGCACTGAACACAGTGATATCGTGCGATATCATGCACTGTGATATTTGTAATAAGAAGATATCACAGTGCTATCTTCTTCAGGGTATTTTATATACGACGGTTCTTCTAATAAATGACGCTATATTTTTTGATATAATCTGCTGGTGAATTAATAATAATTAATTATTATTATTAATTGAATAATAATCTGTTCAAGGTAACAAACTAACGTGATTCTGTGAGAAAAGCACCAAAAGTGTCTTCTAAGGCATCCGTTTTCATCACAAATAAACATTTGTCTTATAGTAAATATGAATAGTCATATTTCGACTTTTAAAATCTTCAAAGTTCCAGCTGTATTACGTTGAAATGACAGCCGAAATCAGTGTTGCTTTTTGAGTAGGTCAGCAAACCAAGTTTTCGGATCAAAATTATATTCGCACAACATGCGGTAAAATAGAATATTACGCATCTGCATGCCAGTTTAAATATTCACTCAGAGTATACATAGCACATTACTATCTGATCGTGTATACCCGAATCTCGATCATTATCCAAACTTGTAAACTATCATTACATCACCTGTGTCCCCTCAATTGCTAGGGACAACTAAACGAGCCACATTGAATGACCATGAAATTGATGTCATCATTGATTCAGGAAGCACTAAAAATCTTTATAACTGCGTATCATTAATTATAAATGTTTAGAAGACGAGTCCCCGATTTTTATTGCATCTATTAAATCATTTGGTTTTGACCGTTTATTGCTGTTTGTGTTATTGGTTAAGTTTCTCAGCAAATAGCAACAAAATCTCGCTGGTATTTTTCTAATCACACCCTCTAAGATTCTTATGATCATATAAATTTTTAATACGCTTTTATCAATTCATATGCTCTGGGATTACTCAACAACACAGGATGGATCACATTTGGTACACAAACGAGCATATCTTGTTGATCCTAACCTTAAAGATACTTAACAAATTTGTGCATCAAATTTGTTAAGTATGTGTCATCAAATTTGTGTTTGCTGATAATATTGATTAGATTATCGAAAATGTCTTTTAAATTTGCGATTTTTTTTACAAATTAGATATTAGGCTGCTTTTAGTCAGCTAATTTTCAGCGAAGATTTCTCTGGTAAGATAAATGAAGTATAATCGCAATTGAGGTTAATTGGCAACTTTTCGATTCATACTTGTTCGTTTTGGACTCATTAATGAACAAACCGCGTATTGGCGTACTATTGATAAAGTTATCAACCAAGAGAAGATAAAAGGTGTATTCGTGTACTTCGAATACGATTCCCAGTACTGTCATACTTGTGCAGATCACAAAATGAACATTAAGTTCAATATATTTTTTTTATTCAGAGAAATGGTGCCATTGCATAAACATCCTAAGAGTTTTATGCAATGTTGAATTCGCCCTAACCCACGTCGTATAATAAATGAAATTCTCAAACGAATTTGAAGTGCAAAAAAATAATAATTCTGAGCCGTGAAAAATAGACGTTAGCTATTTAGCTATAAAAATAAACAAAGAGCTAGGCGAAAGAAAATTCTTTATCCGTCGACATTTTCAATTGTTAACTGTTCAGAAAACTTGTCTATCATATTGTCCGATATCTTTGACAAAGGTTCATTAACAACAAAGGCTGATTCAATGTCTAGTCAAACTTGATCTTTTACCGTCTAGAGATTCTGGAAAATTCTGAATGATCCACAAAATTCTTACTTAATAAAAGTAACCAGAACTTACATGCAAATTTTTATAAACTCTAAACGTTTATTACCTTAAATTGTGGAATTATTTGTGGTTGATGATAATCAATTTTCGATATTTTCGGATTCGCGTGTCTTGATACATTGACATCGACAATAAAATGCTTTGATCAATTATTTTATCTCTTCGGGAACTTTATTGGTTGTATGTTCCGCTAAATTTTGGTTTGCGTTTAATTCTCGATGATGTGCTACAAACAAGCAGGTATTTCGGGTTCAACAAACTAAGTTGAAATGATCTCGCACGTTGAAGAAAGGAATATGAAACTTCTCAATATTAAGCTTCTTGATATGAAGCTTCTCGATATGAGAAACTTCATAAATCTTGGTCTTTGCCCCGGAGGACATCCTATTGAAACTAAGACTAATCCCGAGATAGCCTAGGTACACCATAAGCACACCTGAACGTTCCCTCTTAAAAACAGACGTTGGGTCCGTTTCAATGCCAACTCGCTCGCTTCAGGATACTCTTGAATTTATTCAAGTCTGATCATGTGATCCATCTTACCGTGATGTGAACCTCAAGTATCTTACCCAATGTGTAAAGATTGACAATTGTTGATTATTCAAAATGGAAGATATATATGAGATTGTTAGTCTCCTAAGCTTTTTCCTTTGTTGCACGGGCGCCATGAAAGAGACAACCACCCGCAATTTAGAGGAGTTAAGCAGAAGGTTGGATGGGTATCTTGTCTTTTAATCTTAAGAATAAACGGCTGATATCCGGGAATACATATTTGCATCTGCGTTCAGATGACAGAGCTGTTGTATCATCGAATGTCACTAGATGTTGATAGCGTTGAAATGATTTGAAAAGTACAATATAAGCAGCAAGATATAAGATAGGAGAAAGTGGGGAGTCTTGATATACACCTTTAGTTGGGTAGAATTGACGCGCATCAATGTCATCTTGGTAAAGTAATCACTTAGTGCACATCAAAATACCCACTCTATGAACAATTATCGCAGGCAACTCAAGGGACCTGAGAGCAAAGATGACAAAAGAAATAGAGATGCGGGCTAATGCTGCATAAAAGTCGAGAAAAAACAGCTACAGCAAGCTGATGACTGTTATCGTGACGAAACTAGTAAATTTCACCGATAACTGAATGGACTGAGATACTTTTCGCAAATCCATAGAACAAGGTGGAATTAAATTGCACCTATTTTAATAGTAGCGAATTTTACGCGCTAGCGCTTTTTTGTAAATAGATATGAGGATATTTTGAATTGAAATTGGCCTCAGATCTTTAAGACATGATACCGGATCACTTTTTGGTAAAAACAATCGTCTACTGACTTTTATTTTTGCAATATCGGATATATGGCTAATTAAACTGTGGAGGCCACCTTTTTTCTCTGTCTGTTTGTCAGAAGCTTACAGACTCGAGTGGATAGTGGTGTATGGCTAAGGAGGTTCCTGGAAGTGGACCCCAGAAGTGCAGTATATCTGCAACGGAGAGATCCCTACTCCTGGAACAGCACCAGTTAGGAGCTGGTTGCGGAGAAGGGTTGGTTCCATTATTGTGAAGTGATTCCTCCAAAACTTTATCGAGGCCCATGTTACCAATCCAACTTAAGGCCCTCTCTTTCAGCCAACGAACTTCATATTCTTGAATATCTTCCAAAAAGAAGGTTGAGAAGGGTTAAGACGAGTAATGCTTTTTCTATTCCTGGTAAGTTGAAGCCTATACCTAGAACTCCAATATTATTTTGAGAGAGCCTGTCTGAAGGAAACAGAGAGATTGGGAAGGTGTAACATTTTTGCTAGAACCTTGAGCTTTGTCAGAGTGAGATTAGAAATTCCACCTTTAAAGGTAGTCGAATGGATCCCGATAGTTTGCGAAGAGAGGTAGGAATTAAATCGGACAAACTTGCATTGCTTACGGGAAGAGTCTGAAAGCTGTCTGGAAGAGTCTAAAAGCTGTCTGGAAGAGGGCCACTCTGATTGGATTAAAGATCCGCTCTGATTAAATTGATCCACTCTGATTGGATTAAAGATCCGCTCTGATTAAATTGATCCACTCTGATTGGATTACATGACCTACGAATTAGGTCATGCGAGATAGATAGTTGTTGGCGCGATCGCAACAACTGTTTGCGGATCGATCTTATTTCCTGAAGGACTATTACATCTGCATCTCGACCAGATAAAAGACGAAGTGCAGAATCACCTCCCGAATTCCACTGAAGAATATTTAGTGAAAACGGATCTTGACTACAAACTGATCTTGCCGTCACAGGAATTAAGGATATCGCAAGCCCTCGGGTGGCTTGCGAGAATTGTTAACAGGGTAGAGATATTACCGTATACCAAGCTGTTCTACTATGAATACGACCCTGATGCACGTCAGCTCTATCCTATTACGGGTGTGCCTCAAAGATCCCCACTTTTTCCTGTTTTATGACTTGCTGCTTCCATTGTACTATTCAAATTTTTTTAAGGTGATCAACATTTTGTTGTATATGCTGATAATACCACTGCCCTGTTCTCTAGACGCAGATGCAAAGATGCAGTCTCGGACATCAGCCGTTTCTTTTTAAGATTAAAAAACCAGTTACTCATATCCAATCTTATTCTCAATTCGTCCAAATCGCAGGTGGTTATCTTTCATGGTGTTGTAGCTTAAACCAAGTAGGTTTTATTCAATACAAAGTAATCTAGAATAAAATTAAATCGAATTAATATAACATTCTTCTCCTCTCAATATGTTTGTTCGTCTCTTAATCCCGATATCTGGCAGGAATCCTCCGTACTCATTGGGATCGTCGATGACTTGCTGAGTTGTACGTTTCTGTCTGTGTTTGCGAAACTTCCTCGATATCGTTGTCGTATAACATCGTAGGTTCGGCCGTGTCGTTGTGATATGTTGATATTTCTTCCTTTTCCAACTTATTTGTACTCGGATTTATTGAATTAGTCGATGTCGATTTGTTTTCACACTCTCTACTTCCTTCTGGAGCAAGATGTTGTGTAGACACGATTTGAACTCTCCCCGTCCCATCACATATAGTTGAATAGGCTTGATTCGCGTCAAGCAGTTCGACCTTATCTACAGCAGGCTCATATTTCGAGAATCTATTCAGTCGCTTGAATAGCACGTTATTAGCGTCAACCAACCCGGTAGACTGATGTTTTGAGGGTATCGTCTCGGAAATGCGAAAATTCGATTGCGTGGACTGTCATTCGTTGCAGTGCAGATAAGTCCGCGGATGGACCATAACGCATCTGGTAATTTCTCTTCCCATCTTGGTAGACCCAATTTTTTATTTTCAAGTGTTAGCAAGATGCTCTTCCATAACGTTCCATTTAACCTTTCACATTGTGAGTTCCCTTGTGATCTTAAAGGAGTCGTTTGACTTGAAGAGATACCCAAACCGATCAGCCAATTTGTCAAATCTCGAGAGAAAAAAACAGCTCCACGGTCCGAATGGATATAATTTGGACATCCACATAACTCAATGATTTGACGAAGACACGCTTTAGCCGTTTTTGCAGATGTATCGCGGACAGCAAAAGCAAATGGATAGCGAGTGTACTCATCGATTGCAGTGAACAAATATGTTGCGCTGGTTGATGATCGTGGAAGAGGACCTTTGAAATCAACTGATATGCGTTCCATGGGAGAGTCGACTTTATCATATGAAGATCAACTGGAGGTTTGTAGAAACGTAGCTTGATACGGCAGCAAATTTGACACATTGACGTAATCTCCCATACGTCACTTACCGAGTATGGAAGGTTTTGATTTTGTATAAAATGTAACATCCGTGTGACCCCTGGGTGTAGCAATTTTTCGTGAAGTTTATGAAGATCCTCAAGATGATTTATTGATCCACATACGTCGCGTGACATAACATCAGCCGATTTATTAAAGTTCTCCGGGCGATATCGTATTGCGTACCGGAAACTTGCAAGATCCATTCACCATCTTGCAACTTTGTCATTTTTGACTTTCCCATGACGTGTGTGATTAAAAATGAAGGCTACAGACTTCTGGTCAGTTATGAGAGTAAAGAGACGTGGCGCCAGGTAGTGTTTCCAATTTCGCAATGCTTCGATTATTGCGTATGCTTCTTTTTCTATAATATGATGTCGTATTTCGTGAATGTTCAGCGTTCTTGAAAAGAAAGCCACGGGTCTGTCTATTTGAAATAGTGTCGCGCCAATTGCAGTGTTGGATGCATCAGTTTCAACCACGAAAGGAACATCCTCGTCGATGTTATGTACGCATGCACTTTTTATATCGGTTTTGATCAATTCTATAGCTTCACGAGCGAGTCTATCCAATGGAAACGTCAAGTCAGTTCTTGTCAAAATCGCTTTTTTTGTTGAAAAATTCTTAATCCACTTGCTATAATAGAAAAAGAAACCCATAAGTCGTTTGAGTGTCTGATTATCGTGTGGAATCCTTAGTTGATTTAGCGCTGCGAGTCGACTGGGATCGGGTCGTAATGTTTTGTGAGATATCTCGTACCCAAGCGTGTGTATTGTTTCAACGCGGTACTAGGTTTTATCGTTATTGATTTGCAGTTCGTATCGATGCAAAGCGTCTTTAAACCATTTTAGATTTTCATCATGATCCGAAATCGTTATGTCACACACAATAATGTCATCAAGGTATGAATGCACCCCTTTTAACCCGTTGATCTCTATAAACTTATTTATGTATCACTGGAAACTGGAAACTCCATTGGTTACCCCCATGGGAATTTTCTTGAATTGGTAGTGTTTTCCGCAAGCCTCAAAAGCTGTATAGTGTCGTTCCAGTGGGTCAATATCGATCTGGTAATATGCTTCCCTTAAATCGACAAGAGAATAATATTCGTGTTTAGAAACCTCATTCACAAGATCGGTTATCCTCGGTAGTGGATAAGCGTCCAGAAACGTATAGCTGTTTATCGTTTGTGAAAAATCCACTACAAGTCGTTTTCTACCAGTATTCCGGGATACAACGACAACTTGCGCTCGCCATGGAGATATGCTCTCCTCGATTACATCATTATTTAGCATACGCTGTGTCTCGCTTCGAATAAATTTTCTATTTTGTTTGTTGAACTTCTAGCTTTTTGTTGCAATAGGGCGTAGATCTGAACTGATATTTTGAAATAATCGAGGACTCTCGATTTCAGCTATCGATGCAGCTACCATTTCAAAGCATGACAAAGATCCACCAAATTGTATTGTGAATTTCTCATGTTTTTTCAAGAATGATAGGTCCAAAATGGCGTCGGTGCAAAGTTGTGGTAGAATAAACATGTCGACGTTTAGGTACTTTTTATTGTCGAGTTCAAAATTTACTGTGCATTTTCCGGATACCCTTTTTATGGTTTTTGACGCTAAATATACTTGGGTATCTGCCTGATGTACTTGAAGACATAACGCCTGTGCGACTTTACTATCCAAGAAGTTCAAAGAGCTGCCAGTGTCGACTAATGCTTCGAACCTCCTATCCATAATATATATATCGGGACCTTTAGCTGAAAGTTTGAATTCACGTTGAGGGATGAAATTAATACAGCTGACGATGATATTTGATCTCGTTTTAAAGAATTGCATACACGAGCAAAGTAGCCCTGTTTTCCGCATTTATGACATGTTATCATTCTGGCTGGACAATTTAATCGTTGATGTTTTCTTCCTCCACAGAAATAACATGTTGTACCCTTTACGTACGTATAACGGTTCGGAGTAACGCTCACCTGATTTACACAATGTTGACTTGAACCCAATTCGTTATCGGAATCCATTTTAATTACAGAGGATATTTTCTTCTCAGTGTTGACAGTCACCACACTTAACTGCTAAGTTAGTTCTGATTCGTAAGTCAGATGATAAAAGCTGATACTTTGTTGTGCGGTCGTAAGTGATTTGGCGACAGTGACAGCCCTGTCCAAATCCAACTGATCAAATTCGAGAAGACGCTGTCTGACTGTATCTAACCGCAAACCCCGTATAAACGAATCCGTTATGTACTAATTCCTAAACTCATTAGCGGTTGCAGTTTTGAAATTGCAATCTCTGGACAATAAACGTAGTGACTGCATAAAGGAATCTATATCTTCGTCGATTTTCTGTGATCGAATCAACAGTATGTGTGTCGCAAGAATTTCATTAGGTTTCTTTATATATATTCGCTCCAGTGTATACATGGCATCTTTAAATTCCGTGCAATCCTCAATGAGCTCATAGACTTGTGTTCCAACATGCATCATAAGGCATTCCAAAGGATTTACGTCTGGACTCGTCGTCAGCAAATATGTGAAGTTGCGTTTCCAGAGCTTAAACTTTCTTTGACTGTCGATTTCATCTGAAGACACATCGAATCGTTCTAGTCGAATGTTCGACCGTTGGCCAGATGACTGTGAGAGTTGATTGATTTGTTGACTATCCAGCGACATTGATTTGACTCCTTATTGTGTTGAATAAATTGTTGTAGCTTAAACCAAGTAGGTTTTATTCAACACAAAGTAATCTAGAATAAAACTAAATCGAATTAATATAACACATGGCGCTCCAGCTACAAAGAAAAAATTAAAGAGACTAGCACTCTCATCTTTATCTTCCATATTGGCAAATCAATTTCTCCCTACCTTCACAACTCGAGTAAAATAATAGGGGTTCACTGTTACGGTGATCTAGTCGCCGAAAGCCGATCTGACTAGACTTAAACCTACCCTGAAGAAAGGTAGGTGGGCCCTGAAACGGGCTCAGCATCTGTCATTGAATGGGAAAACCCAAGTGCGCCTCTGAGGTACTTGTGCTATCTCGGGATTAGTTTTCTTTTCGAGAGGACGTCCCCAGATCAATACTAAGTTTTCTCAAGCTCCTCATATCGCGATTACCGAGCATAGTCCTCCTTGATTGGGTTATTCGGGGGGGAGTTGAAAGACTCCGTGTGATTCAGTTGGAGAGCGGCGTGTTGGATTGGCTGGAGGGCTTAGATCTTGAGGGACCTGAGGCCGTGACGATATGAAATTCAAATTAATATTATTTTTGAATACAGTTTTATATTTAAGATTTAAAGATTTATTTTTTTAACATGGCAAATGCGTGCCAGCGCACGCTTACATGACCACAACAAAAACAAAACTGTGAATCAGGCGTCGAGAAGGTGTGAACGGAGGAGGTGTTTGAATGTGATAAAAGAGGGAGCGCGGCGGACGTCGAGAGGGAGTTGATTCCAGGCGAGTGAAGCGGCGACGAGGAAGGATCGGAGACCGTAGTTGTTGGAGTAATTAGGAACGTGGAGTAAGAGGGTATGACAGAAACGAAGCGATAGCGAGGTGGGGCGAGTATCGTCTAAGAAAGGAAGGTTGATGAACGATGGGGAGCCGACAGCGATGAGACGAAAAGTAATGAGAAGAAGGCGGAGTTTGATGCGGATGTGGATGGTGGGCCAGGAGAGTTGGGCAAAATATGTGGATGTGTGGTCGAAGCGACGGAGGCGAAAGAGCACTCGAACGGCGGTGTTGATTATTCGTTGTAGGGGTAGGATGATGGATTTTGGAGAATTGGCGAAAATGGCTAAGGCAGTAATCGATTTTAGGGAAAAGAAGCGATGAAAGAAGAGACATACAAGAACGGAAGTCGATAAGGGGGCGGATACGGCGGATGTCACGAAGAATTAAGTTAGACGAGCGGACCTTGTCACGGACGAAGGGTTTAAGGGAAAGGTGATCATCGAAATGGAAGCCTAAGAAAGTGAGATTGTGGACTACAGGGATGATCGATGAGGCAAAAGATACAATGGGAGGAGATATGCTTGGTTTACGGGGAAGGATCCACATTATTTTGGACTTTTCGGCGTTTAGAACGAGATGGAGATTGGAGAGACGCTTGTAGATAGAAGAGAGACAGTTGGAGGCAGAAATGGCGATATCGTGTATGCGATGTGCGGGTGCATGAGCATAGATTAGAATGTCATCGGCGTATTGCATGACGTTAAAGGAGTAAGGTTTGATAAATGGAGAGAGATCGCCAAGCAAAAGAGAGAATAGCAGGGGACCTAGGACTGAACCTTGTGGAACCCCGCAAAAAATAGGGATGGGAGGGGAGGATGATGAATTAGAACAGACGCGAAAGGAACGGTCGGATAGATATGAGGCGAACCAAGCTACGGAGGAGGAAGAAAAGCCGTAATCATAACGAAGGCGAGAAAGGAGGACGGAGTGGTCGACAATGTCGAATGCGGAGGAGAGGTCCAGGGAGATGAGAACACTATATAGAGCCTTGTCTCGAGAAATGAGTAAGTCGTTGTACACTTTTATGCATGCGATTTCTGTCGAGTGATTAGAGCGGAAAGCGGATTGGAAAGGAGGGTACAGATTGGATGAGGAGAGATAAGCGTTGATTTGTATTAAGATGAGGCGTTCTAAGAGCTTAGAAAGAGTAGGGAGTAGTGAAATGGGGCGATAGCTGGAAGGAAGGGAGGGGTCGAGCGATTGTTTCTTAAGGAGGGGACGAACGATTGCGGATTTCCAGTGTGAAGGGAAGATACGACTGCGGATGGACGAGTTAAACAAGGTTGTGAGAAATGGGGATATCGATGAGCATATAGATTTTAATATGTGGGTAGGCAGGGGATCGGCAAGTGAGGTTTTGTTGGGCAAGGACATGAGGACAGATGATACTTCTGTAGGTGATACAGGGAGAAGATGAAAGAGTTCGGGAAGGATGAGAGTAGACTGGGCAGAGTGGAATAGGATGGAGACCGGGGTGTGAGAGAGCAGCGTGGATACTTTAGTCTGGAGAAATGACGAATAATCATTAGCATTGATGTTGCAAGGCGTAGAGGAACGAGCCAGGATTGAGTTAAAAGTATGCCAGAGAGTCTTAGAGTTGAATGAAGTGATTATTTTATGCTGCCAGAAGGAGTTGCATTTGGTACGTAGTAGGTTGAGATGAGACCGGCGAAGAGCAAGATAGGAATCACGGAAAGACGGAGTGATCGAGCGGAAATCGCGTCTGAGAGAGCGGTGATAGACTCGAAAAGCATGGCGGAGTCGACGCTTTGAGAGTAGGCATTGGATGTCAAACCATGGGGCACGGTGCAAGCGACGGTGTGGGTGAGACTTGAAGGGCAAGAGAATATCGAGAGTGGATGTGAGTTCAGAGTCGAAAAGAAAGGCGAGATCGTGAGGAGATGAATATGTTATTGTGGGTAATGATAGAGACGATTTGAGTAAGGCAGAGCGGAGAAGGGAAAGGTCAAGATTTCTCCAAGGGCGACGTAGGATTGTAGGTGTGTGAGGAGGGGTGTGGTTGCGAGCGAGATCAAGGGTGATAAGAAAGTGATCGGATAGACCAGGATCAGAGATGGACAGTGAGGTGTGGGCAGCAAAATGATCGGGGACAGCGATGATGTCGAGTGCCCCGCCAAGTATATGTGTGGGGGCAGTGGAGATTAGTTTGTAATTGTAGTTGGATAGAATGTTGATGAAGCGGATGGAATCTGTGGAAGAGGGGCGGTCTAGGCGGATATTGAAGTCACCTAGAACGAGTGAAGGGATTGAGGACAAAGAACAATGAGAAAGGAGATCAGCGAGTTCGGTAAAATTAAGGCTGTAGGAGCTGATGAACCAGGACGGTATACAATGGCGAGATCTAGAGTGATCGAGTTAGAATAACGACAAGTGAGCAATTCAAAAGAGCAAGGACTGAAAGGGGGATTGATTTTGCGAAGAGACGCTGGGTGACGCGCGAATGCGACGATGCCGCCATGATTAGAGGATTTAGAAGGGCATGAGCTGAGGGGGCGGGCGGATTCGACTAGGGAGCAACCGGCAGAGAGCAGACGGCGAATGGAAAGGTCGTCGGAATCTGAGTGCCAGGATTCGGTGAGGCAGAAGAGATCGATGGATTGCTTGGTGAATAGGTTGAGGATAAGATCGGATTTATTGAGAATAGATCTAGTGTTGAGGAGACCGAGGCGGAAACCGTATGCTGTGTCGAAAGAGACTAGTGGAGAAGACACATAGGAGAGATGGAGCGCCATCGAATTTTTGGACGGGTGTGGACAATTTGAAAATTTCCGTCTATGTTTCGGATGGCGAAATATGTTTCCTTTCATTTTGTAACAACATTGTAGCTAAAGTGATGTTTATTGGGCTATCTCGGGATTAGTCTTCTTTTCGAGATGACGTCCCCCAGAGCAAAGCCTAAGGTTTCTTAAGCTCATCGTCTCTCGTTTACCTAGCATAGTTCGCGCCGATTGGATTCTTCAGGGGTAAAAGACCCCGGGTGGTTCAGTCGGAAGGAGGCGTGTTGGATCGGTTGGGGCTCAGATCTCCTGGATTCAGGCCATAAAGAAAGGGAAGGCGCATGAAAAGAATTGTAGATAGAAGTGCGGTTTTTGCTTAACTGACTGTCTCTTTAACTTAACTGACATTTATGACATTTGTCTTTTGCTTAATGTTTTTGTGATATAATAAAATCTTTATTATGATGATGTTTATTAAAACACACAAGCCTTTTTCTTCATTCAGTTTTTATGGCGATACTTCATGAATGGATATTTGACTTTGTGCGATAATAACATTCGTTCACTGCCACTTATAAATTAGTTTTGTTGAATTCGATCAACTCTGAACGTATTATTAAAATAAATTTAACTTTGTATCATCTGAATATCCAAATTAATTTATACTATCAACATAATCTATTATCACTAGAATGTATAATCCCGAATTTATATAATTTAGGAATTATTCAAAAAAGTTTTGATTGATATATAAAATGCCGGGGACGGAGTAGATGACAACGAAAATAGGCTTCGTACGGTTGCATTTTATAGAAATATGTTGAGCCACCTTTATTATGCTTATTTTTTGTCACAAATGAAAGTTATTTAATGTTTTTAATATTATTTAAATATTAAATAGTTGATACTGATCCATTATCGATTACGAATTATAGGAGATGGATCAAATAAAAGAGGATTTTTTTGATATTTCGCTAACTTCTGCTAGCATCTTCAGAAAACTACTTTATAATTACAATTACCTTGTAATTTTCTGAAGATGCTAATATAAGTTAGCGAAATATCAAAAAAAATTCCTCTTTTCTTGAATCCAGCTCAAATAATTATTTATTATTTGAGTATTTATTTGAAAATAATAAAGGTATATTAAATATTTGTATATCAACATGATATCATTATACATTTTTTAATTCAATTTGTTTTGTTATGCATTAGGTAATATATTTATTAGCATACCTCAATTATAAATTTTATAACATCTGGATCTCTTTTGAAGCAAGCTATTGTTAGTGGATTAGCCTGTTCTATTGGCTCGACAGTTATATCGTCAAGTACGGCACATAGCGTGCTAATGTCTAAAATGAAAATGAATTTGTTTAGAAAACGTTTTCCCAGTTAAGACTTTGAAAGAGCATTTCAGTTTATACAAGAAATTAAAAAATGAAAAGCTATTGATTGATTTTAAATGTAGAAATTACCCTACTGTAAATCGACGGGTTCAGTTATATAAAATAAAAATTAATGTATGAATTATAAACATCAATGACAATCAAGTCAAACCACATAGTCAAACTATCTTTTTATACAAAATAAAATACTGGGCCGATCTAGGTCAAACAAATATTTTAAAAATTAATTAATGTTTTGCATTTAATTCATTTTAGTCGTATATTTTTAGATTGTACATTTGGTTATAGGCTCTAGGAGATATATAATGAATAATTATAACACTAAAGATTTGCTAATGAGTAGCGACAGTGATGAGGATATTGACGATAGTGAAGAGGAGATTTCATTACCTGAATTTAAAAAGTCAGATTTGCTAAGGATTGTCGAACATTCGAAAATCGATTGTGAAGGTGAAAATTTCATATCTACAGCTGCGTCATTTACTAAAGGAGAAAAGCTAGGTGAGGGAACGTATGGAGTAGTGTTTAAAGGATTTAGTACAAAAACTGGTAAAACCATTGCTTTGAAACGAATTAAAATAGGGAAAGACGATGAAGGGATTCCTATAACAACTTTACGTGAAATATGCCTTCTTAGAAAATTGGTACATCCGAATATCGTGCATTTACAGAATCTGGTCAATGAGAACGGTCGGCTGTACCTGATTTTCGAATATGTACCAATGGATTTGAAACAATACATAAAGACACACTCAGGTCGCAGTGGCGACGATCAAACAACTTTAAAATTAGAGAAAATTTATGAAATATTTTATCAAATCGTTTCCGGTGTATTGTATTGCCATAAGCGACGAATAATACACCGAGACCTCAAACCGCAGAATATTCTAATCGGCAAAAATGATGTAGTCAAAGTCGCAGACTTTGGTCTGGCACGGTCCTTCACATTGCCATTTTCCGCATATACTCATGAAATTGTTACATTGTATTATCGTGCTCCCGAAGTTCTACTTGGAAGCGAAATGTACGCCTGTGGAGTAGACGTATGGAGTATGGGGTGTATATTTGCTGAAATGTTTACCGGTAAAGTTCTACTTAAAGGAGATTGTGAAATTGATCAACTATTCAAAATATTTCAATTGCTCGGAACACCTAATGACACGAGATTTCCTGGACTAAGTCATTTTCCTAATTTTAGCTTCAGGTTTCCATTATGGCCCTCCACAATTGATAAAACAATGGAAAAAACACGTATAGACGAAGCAGGCGTTGAGTGTTTAAAAGGAATGCTAACATACAATACAGCACAAAGATTTAGCTCAAATACAGTTGCAATGCACCGATGCTTTGACATTATCAATAAGTCAAAGTTAGCCAAAAACTGAAAGATGTGATACCTTTGTTATAATTTCGTAATTTGTATAAATTATGTATATGATTGAAAGTCACCAAAATAAGTTAAACGATACTTTATTTTATTTAAAAAGAATTAATGCATACTGTAATTTTAAGTGAATTTTTAATTATTTAATTTTGATTCAATTTAAGATTTTCTTTTACCCTCGTATATTTAGCATTTTAATGGCAAACACAACAATGAAATATTTCATCATTTAATACATCTTTGGCAACTCGCTTACTCCGCCTTTTAAATAAGTAGCAACTAAAAATCCCGATTTGTTGCGGTTTTTTCTATGTGTACATCGTCCGATCCATGATCTTATACTGTATTGATTTTCATTGTCAAAGTCCCAGTTGATGGGATATCCCATTTAACGTGATGCTTTATACTTTACATTCTAATGTGCTCATTTAGTAAATTATTAAATACCTTTTTTACTGCAAGCTCGATAAAATTATCCCGAGAAGCTTCGTGTGATTATACAGAATATTTCTTGAATTTTTAGATATTTTAATCAATAAACTACTTTAAATAGATAAGTTGATCAATCAAATGATATATAATGGTGTTGCGCTTAAGCCTTTCTCGAGTTATTAAAATAACGGATCCTTAGCGATAATGCTCTTTGCCATTAATTCTTTCTCAGTAGGAGTATTAATGCTTTGAGTTGAATGGGAAACTTTATATTATAAAGCAATATTTCATTGCTTTTCGTGCTAATAAAAAATTAAGTAATTAGTATATTATTGAAGCATGAACCAATACGGACTTAACAAATCGTATAGCATATACTAAAGAGCATTGAATAATAATCTGTTCAAGGTAACAAACTAACGTGATTCTGTGAGAAAAGCACCAACAGTGTCTTCTAAGGCATCCGTTTTCATCACAAATAAACATTTGTCTTATAGTAAATATGAATATTCATATTTCGACTTTTAAAATCTTCAAAGTTATTACGTAAGAATGACAGCCGAAATCAGTGTTGCTTTTTGAGTAGGTCAGCAAACCAAGTTTTCGGATCAAAATTATATTCGCACAACATGCGGTAAAATAGAATATTACGCATCTGCATGCCAGTTTAAATATTCACTCAGAGTATACATAGCACATTACTATCTGATCGTGTATACCCGAATCTCGATCATTATCCAAACTTGTAAACTATCATTACATCACCTGTGTCCCCTCAATTGCTAGGGACAACTAAACGAGCCACATTGAATGTCCATGAAATTGATGTCATCATTGATTCAGGAAGCTATAAAATACTTAAAGTAATTAAAACACACTTTAATAAATATTGAGGGGTAATCGAAATTAATAGTGGAATAAAACGCAATTTCAGTATTAATTCTACAAAAGAATTTATTGAACACACAAAAGGAATAAATTTTCAGAATATAAATTATAATATAATTTATATTTTCAGAATATAATACGATTTATACAAATCTAGATTTAGCAGATATTAAATATGCATTAAAAAATTAATTAATCTTATATTTAGACAAAGGTATATATATATATCTTTGTCTGAATATAAGATTTTTTTCTATATATAAATTGTTATTGCGAAAAATCGCTTGAAACTGTGGTCCAGGAGCCAAAGTTGGCTACGATTGATTTTTAATCCATATTTACTGCTAAATAACTAGACTTCGATCATCAGCTCCATCAGTCTAATGTATCACTCCGAGAAGTTCCTAACTACCCAGCAGTCATTGTCAGTCGGATGAAGTGGTCAGGGTACGTTTCGACTGCTTTTGTGATAACTATAAAGACACCAGCAATTCCTCACGATGCTATACGAAGCTCAGATGCAGAAGCGTTTTTACTGGCTTGTTGCATGTGTGGACCTTCTAGTTATTCTTTATATAAGGCACAAATGCGTATCCAGTGATTACGAGGGCGCTGAATTTCCAACAGGATTCCAAAAGGAATGCGTCATTTTATAAATTGTTATTGCGAAAAATCGCTTGAAACTGGTCCAGGAGCCAAAGTTGGCTACGATTGATTTTTAATCCACATTTGCTGCTAAATAACTAGACTTCGATCATCAGCTCCATCAGTCTAATGTATCACTCCGAGAAGTTCCTAACTACCCAGCAGTCATCGTCAGTCGGATGAAGTGGTTAGGGTACGTTTCGATTGCTTTTGTGATAACTATAAAGACACCAGCAATTCCTCACGATGCTATACGAAGCTCAGATGCAGAAGCGTTTTTACTGGCTTGTTGCATGTGTGGACCTTCTAGTTATTCTTTATATAAGGCACAAATGCGTATCCAGTGATTACGAGAGCGCTGAATTTCTAACAGGATTCCAAAAGGAATGCGTCATTTTATAAATTGTTATTGCGAAAAATCGCTTGAAACTGGTCCAGGAGCCAAAGTTGGCTACGATTGATTTTTAATCCACATTTGCTGCTAAATAACTAGACTTCGATCATCAGCTCCATCAGTCTAATGTATCACTCCGAGAAGTTCCTAACTACCCAGCAGTCATCGTCAGTCGGATGAAGTGGTCAGGGTACGTTTCGATTGCTTTTGTGATAACTATAAAGACACCAGCAATTCCTCCGATGCTATACGAAGCTCAGATGCAGAAGCGTTTTTACTTGATTGTTGCGTGTGTGGACCATCTAGTTATTCTTATATAAAGGACAAATGCGTATCGGTTGATTACATGGGCGCTGAATTTCCAACAGGATTCCAAAAGGAATGCGTCATTTTATAAATTGTTATTGCGAAAAATCGCTTGAAACTGGCCCAGCAGCCAAAGTTGGCTACGATTGATTTTTAATCCATATTTGCTGCTAAATAACTGGACTTCGGTCATATATATAATTTGTTTTTACAACTGCACTGGGACACACAATGGTGTACTCGTAAATAAATCACTATGTTTTCCTCATGATGAGGCATAAACACCAGGCAGCATAGGTGTCTGGTGTTAATGCTGCCTGGTGTTTATGCCTCATAATGAGGAAAACATATATATATATATATATATATATATATATATATATATATATATATATATATATATATATATATATATAGTTAGTTGTTTAGTTAAAACTAGCACAATTAAAGCAAAAAAAGCAGTGTATATTATTTAAATTTCCATAGCTTTCGGGCACAGCCCTTCTTCAGTGGAAGTTCCACGCAATATTGTAATTTGCTAGAACAGTTATAAATTTTCTATATATATATATATATATATATATATATATATATATATATATATATATATATATATATATATATATATATATATATATATATATAGCGACTTTGAATAATGCAAGAATAATTCGGTTCTATTTCTTAGTCTGATGAGGATATATAGAATGCTGCCTGGTGTTTATGCCTCTTCATGAGGAAAACATAGTGATATATTTATGAGTACACCAGTGAGTGTCCAGGGCAGGTGTAACAACAAATTATATTTTATATATTTGCACACTTTTAAGTGTCCCTGTTAAACAGCATTTCTATTAAAAAGAATTTAGTGCCTGATTCATGGTTAAACTGTAATAGTCACTGCCATGCACAGAGCTTATGCTAAATTCCCTCCGGTGATTCAGATTAAGGGTAGTTCTGTTTTTCGAGCTTTAAACACTGTTTAAGCGTGTGTTAAGGTGCCTATAGATGATTATAGAAGTCACGGTACTGATGAGCTCCGTTAGAGCGAAACGCGTATACCGTTGTGAAGTTTGTCGTCACACATAGGATGACTGGGCATACGTAGCGACTTTGAATAATGCAAGAATAATTCGGTTCTATTTCTTAGTCTGATGAGGATATATAGAATGCTGCCTGGTGTTTATGCCTCTTCATGAGGAAAACATAGTGATATATTTATGAGTACACCAGTGAGTGTCCCAGGGCAGGTGTAACAACAAATTATATATATATAATAGTTGCTAGGTCAAACGAGGTGACTTTCGCATTGAAAACCAGCTAGAATCCTTGCTTTGTGATATTCAATTCCATAAAGCTTAAAAATAAGTCAACTATAATCGGTTTACTATTACCTCTAATTGGAACTCATTTTACTTGTCTCAATATGGACGTCCCTACTTTTAAAATAAGTATTATTCAAAATATTTAATGCTTCTGTCAATTCAATGTTATCCATATATTTATATTTAATTGATGGTTTAATTTTTGTTAGATAGGCATTAAATTGTTCAATTCTGAAAATTTCATTATTTAATGTATTATATTTTATATTTTATGGTATGCATTAATGCTTATGCAAAAATGTGTTGCAAATTTTAATATGTCATCTTTACGATATAAATTAAAAGTAGTTTTAATTGATGTTAATTTAATGTTCATATCTAGATATATACCTTCTTTATCATTAATATTGGTTTTGTTAAGAATAAGACTTTCTGGATAAATTTGTTCGCTTATTAAATAAACATTTCTAGAATTAAATACACATATATCATCAATGTATCGAAACATATATTTCATGTATTTATATTGTTTAGATTTAGTTTTTACACAGTTATGAACAAATTCATATTCTATAAAGCTTAAAAACAAGTCAGCTATAATTGGGCTACTATTACCACC
Source organism: Pomphorhynchus laevis (assembly GCA_012934845.2). Taxonomy (NCBI): domain Eukaryota; kingdom Metazoa; phylum Acanthocephala; class Palaeacanthocephala; order Echinorhynchida; family Pomphorhynchidae; genus Pomphorhynchus; species Pomphorhynchus laevis. The sequence goes on from WNNJ02001737.1 coordinate 105,949, forward strand.
CATTGGAACACCTTTTACTTGTCTAAATATATATATGTCCCTACTTTTAAATAATTTTGATTTATCAAAATATTTAAGGATTCTGTTAATTCAATTTTATCCATATATTTATATTTATTTAATGGTTTAATTTTTGTTAGATAGTCATTATAGTTATTATAGCATATATATGTATATCTTTTTCCGAATATAAGATTAATTAATTTTACTAACGCTTCTTTAATATCTACTAAATCTAGATTTGTATAAAGCGTACTAAAATCGTATGTATTTATATTTTGAAAATTTATTCCTTTTGTGTTAAAAGGAATAAAATATTTATGTGAAAATATTCAAGGTTTATATTAATTCAATAATTACCATTAATTTAAATAATTTTGTGCCGCCTGTTAGGCCGCATTTGAACGTTATTTTTCTAAGTACTGATGTTCCTAACAAATTAGGCCAGTCTACCAATTTTGCACTGGATCTTAAGATCTTCTAGAATTTAAATTCATAAACTTAATAATAATTGATTATTACTTTTTAAATTCATAATAATTTTAAAATATAATAATCTATAAATAATTCTAAAATAATAATTTTTTCAAAATTGGTTTCTGATGATTTCTGCCAAAATATAAATAAACTAATTTATTTCAAAAAATTCTTAAAAAAATTTATGTAGTTATTCGATAAATATTCATTACATATAGAAATGCTCTTTACTTTACATTTATTTCCAATGCAGCTATTTATATTCCAGCATCACAATACTAGTTTTCCGTATATATTTAGTTTCCGTATAGATTTCTACCATTTAAAGCAAGGATAGGCAATCTTGGATACTTCAGGTTTTATATTTTTTCTTGGACACTTGCTGGACCGAGTAAACTAAAATAAACTTGATAGATCTGTATATCAGCTTCAAATTCAAATGGCAAGCTAGCTTAATATTCTCGACGGGCTCGAGGTTGCCAAAATGGGATCTAAATAATATGCGATACAATACTATAATGCCATTATGTTATGACGCCTTGGCTCATCTAATGATAATAATGAACCGTGTCGGATTTGAATTTATATCGAATTTATTAATTTAATGTGATCAAAGTTTAACTTGCAAAGGCTTTTATTTTCCTACAGCTAATTTTTAGCAGTTTATTACTTTGTAATTTTTTGTATAAATGTGCCCGTCCCTAACAAAAGCTTGAGAATTGCGTTTTGTAAGATCTAATTTTCCTTATCTAATAAATATACAAAATTGGTTTAATTATTATCAAATAATTATAAAATGAATATAATTAATAAAATTACTATAATATATTAATAGATTATATTTATATAATATAATATATTAATATGTTATATTAATATATTAT